>JAAGEH010000135.1:12130450-12173210 GCA_011751065.1 Lasiurus cinereus | reverse complement strand
CCCGTGCGCGTCCGCCTGCTGAACCTGCGCTCCGCCGGCCGCCTGGGCACGGGACTGGGCGGGGGCACTGACCTCGGCCTGGGAGGCCTGGGATCCCTGCGCCGCCCGCGCCCGCGGGGGCCTGCTCGCTCCCGAGCCGGTGCTGCTCGCCCCTCCTCGGCGGGGCGAGGCCAGGTGCCCCCCGCCTCCCCCGACTTCCCCCCCCCCCGCCGCCCCCACCTCCACTCCCCGGCCCGCGGGAGATCCCGCCCGCCCGCCCCCTTCCTCAGGGGTGTAGCCCGCTCGGAGCTGGCCGCGGCCCGGCAGCCACCCGGTCCAAACTCGCCGGAAGCGGCGCGAGCAAACTGGGCGCTCAGGCCGCCCCAACTCCGGCGGACCCACTGTTGGCCCGGAGGCGACGGCGGCCCTCCGTCCCCCCCCCCCCCCCCCCGAGCCCAAACTTGGAGCATTTGACCTTTGGCTGTCGGAGGAGGCAGGCCCTCGAGTGCCTGGACAGCTGCGGCGGCGGCGCCCCGGGGGCATCCTGCCTGGAGTCCCAGGACCGACGGCCGCGCTCCCGGCGGACTGCCGCCTTCGCCTCTGGCCTCCCGCGGGGTCCCCGTCGGGCGCATGCTGACTGAGACCCCGAGTCATGGATCTGTGCGCGCGCCTCGCCCTGTGGCTCCTCTGGGGGCTCCTCCTGCACCACGGCCAGAGCCTCGGCCACCTCCACAGCGAGAAGGCGGCCGGAGCCGGCCCGGGGGCCAACAGCGAGGAGTCCACTGCGGAAGGTAAGGCCGGGCCGGGCCGGGCCGGGGGCTTCGGCTCGGAGCCGAGGTGCCCAAATGGGCACGTTGAGCTCGTTTTCTACCTGTGCCGTTGGTGGGATGAAGGACTCAGGCCGGGGCACTGCCTGTTCCCAGGAGTCCGAGCAGCCCTTCCCGTTCCGGAGGCTTGGCTCCTGGGCTTTTCTCTCTGGAACAACTTTCCTCCTCCCTCCTCACCATGTCTTGCTGGGGCACCTTGGCCTTTGCGATCGGCACTACTTGTCAGGAAGAAGAATGGCCAGGGCCGAGCAGCCGCCGCTTGCTGTTGGCCTTTTCGGCCCTTGGCAAGCCCGGGAGGTTGAGGCTCCTTGGATTGGGCAGGGAGAGTCAGGGCTAGGCCAGCTCCGTTGGTGTGATCAGGTGTGCCTTCCCATTCCGACAAGTGTGGGAACCCTCGTCCCTCCCTGCCCTTAGGCAATCTGTGGGGTATTAGCTGTGACACACAAGGCGATTCCTTAGATGGAATTTTTAAAAATCTATTTACCACGAGGGATTTACATGGCCTTTCCTCAACATCACTTCTGGGACCACTTGTTGACCTCTGTTTCTTCTGACGGCTGAGGGTGGTGGGGATTCTATGATATTTTTGTTCTGTCCTGGTTTTCCCTATGTACTACTCATGGAGCCTTGTCAGGTGGCACGAGCCCTGGTGTTTTGTTGCAGAATAAAAGAGCCCCTTTAAAATGCATTTGTTTTATACAAGGGTTAGAAAGGAATTCTCCTTTTTTTTTTTTCTCTCTATTTCTCTCACTGTGGTTTGCCCAAAGTAGTGGGCTGTAGGGTGGGGATAGTTGATAGCCGGGTTCTTTCTGAGAGAGGCCAGCTCCAGTGAGAGGATGCTCAGTGGGTAACCATCGATGGCAAGGAGGAAAAGGAAACAGGCCGGGAAGTTTCATGGATGCAATTCGGAGGCTGGCTTTGGTGGTAGATCCTTTCTTAGGGTGGAGCTGCACTGAGGCCCTGAGATCCTGGCAGGGCAGCTCCTTTTAACTTCATTGACTGGGTGGTGTGTGATTCCAGGTACCCCAAGGGCTGGGTTCCAAGTGAAGTTAGGGCTGCCCTGTATATAAGCATGGCACCTTGGTGTTGCTTTGAAGATAGGTCCTTCTTGCATATTAATCCTTTTTCTTCATATGGTGTCTCCCTGGCTCCTGAAACATAGCTCAAAGCTTGGTTCGGATTGGGCTGTGAAGGGAAAGACTGGTAGGCAGATGTGGGTCAAACTGTAAAGTAGCTCTAAGGAACATCTCTGCTGTTCCAGTGACATCCCTGTTTATAACTGATATGTTCTTTTTTAACCCTAAAATACGAGTGCCTAACATAAAATGGTTTGGGGAGTGGGGAGAAGGTGTTTTATAGGTTGGACACAGCTAACGGGACGAAATTTTGAATTCTAGGTATTAGCTAGCTGCCAGAAAGATGTTGTGTATGTTTGTGGAGGGGAGTGATAAATGAGAGGCATTCCTCCATTCTTTAGGACCCCCCCCCCTAACTTGAGCTTATGGAGACAGTCTTTGACATAATATATTTCAGAGGCCTTGATGTGTTGATTATACCACTTAGGCCTGTCTTTTGATCTTCCTCTCAATTCAGAAATTAGTTTCTGCTGTCACAATAATACTAGATCCTAGGGAGGGAAGTCTCAGAGACCCTAGGTGCTGGAAATGGCTATAGTTTGTGGGAACTTGGAGGCCCCAGCACTATTGTTCTGGCAGGTTGTCCCCTTGGGCCTGTCTGGAAGTTTGTCTCTGATTCAGACAGGAACTAAGTTTTGCGAAGAGTTGGTTTGTGGAATGGGCTCAGCTAGAGGATTTGGGGAGAAGTTTTATGAGCAGCCAGGAATCTTGTAGGTTTTCTAGTTCCTGTGTATCTTCAGAACACATGAGTTTACTTGCCCTTAAAACTGGCACTTTTCTAAATCAGATTCAACATACCCAGTCAATTTATATGTTCTCTGAAGTTTATATTTTACAATAACACAGCTATTTTTCTTACAACAATCTCACAATAACCCTATTAGAAAGTGGGGGCAGAACCTGGGTGAAGAATCTGAATTCTGTGCTCAGTCTTATAGACAGGTTTTCTGGTGTTTAAGTCCTAGACCACTTCCATCGTCTCAGGCCTTGCCCTGTTAAATGAGCACTGGGCAAGGCCAAGAGAATGTGATTCTTTTCCTGGTGAATTAGTGAGGCAGGCCCTGGTGACTGCAGCAGAGAGTGAAGAAAAGGCTTGGCCATTCTACTCTGGAGAGTCTTCTAGAGCAGGGGCGAGGGAATTGGATTTTTTTCTCTTATTTCTGTATATGCCCATCTAAAGGCCCGATCCTGCAGGGAAGGCAGGTGCTCTGGTAGCAGGCCCTCTCATTGGGCCACTCCTGTCACCTCCTGGCTCTTTGATGTCTGGACACTGAGCTATGCTAAGTCACTTTCTTATTAAAGAGCTATCTTGGCTATGCTGCTCTGGGGCCTGCATTTCTGAAGCTGGCCTGGAATTCATGTTTGGAATCTCACTTTGGACTCAGAGCTCACTGCCTCTAGAAACTATTTTCTGCAGAATGTGTGTGAGGGGTCCCAGGTAAGTCTGGAGTTGTAACTGCTAGTGTTGGAGGTATGAGGACCTCTAATCAGAAACTGTGGTTTGACTCGGTATAGCTAGAACAGAGCCTTGGAGGACAGACATCTAGGTTGTTTGTGGAGTGCAGCCTGACTTCTCAATAAACCCTGATGGAGTAGGAGGCCAGAGCCTTGCCTGCCCACCCAGCTAGTTGCTGTTGCTTCCAAGGTTATAAATGGCTTGGCCATCTTGGTAGCTATGCTAATTTTAGCTGAGGGTGGCTCCCGGAACTGGATTGGAGCCAAGGGCAAGTGGGTGGGGCTTAACTGAGGCTAATATTGGAGGCTGGAGAGGGTCACATTAATCCTGGGGTGGTTAGGACATCATCTGCACCCATGCCTCAGTTTTGACAATCACCTGTAGCTAGGTTAATTTGTTTAGCAAACATTGAACAGTGCCATCTCGAGTGCTATTTAAGTGCCTGTTCTGGGCCAGGCAATATGTTTGGTGTTGAATTTAAGGCTGAACAAAACAGACAGGTTCTATGCCCTCATAAAGTGGAGATAGGAAGTAAATACATAAATAAATATATTGTATTGTGGTAAGTGCCATGAGAGAAAACATAAACAGAGTGCTGTGATGGAGAATGGAAGGACAGAGATCCAGCTAAAGTAGGAAGCCAGTGCCTGGTAAGACATTAATAACATAATAATAATAATAACAGCAAACAATTTTTTTGTACTTACTAAAATAGTTTTGGGCACTATTCCAAACATTTATTTTTCCAGTCATTCTGTGTACTAGTATTAGCCTCATTTTATAGGTGAGGAAATGGAATAATAGTTTAAGTAACATTTGCCTGAGGTTATACAATATTAGGGAGTAGAACCAGAATTTGAACCCAGGCAGTCCGATTTTTCTCCCTACCTCCCAAAACCACTACATTATACACTCTCTCACAACTCTGTGATAAACTTTGTAATAGAGGTATTGCATGCACATACAGAAGGCTGTGGGAAGCCTAGAGGAACAAGTGACTAACCCTGCCTGGGCTAGCTGGGGGAGGCTTTTCAGTTTCTCCCATAATTTTTCTCAGATCTTGGGGGAGCTAAAAAATAGTTGCCTAATTCAAAAGAGCTAAGAGGTAGAAACATCAGTTAGTTACACCCACTTTTTTTTTTAAATACATATGAGGAAATTGATGTCTAGAGAGGCATCAAACTAGAAGTTCCACCTTAATTATTAGAACTAGACTAAGACATTTGTGTCAGGTTATTCAGTCTATAAGCCCATAACTAGTGCTTACTGCTTGCTTTGCACTGTGGAAGGAACATAGGGCTACCAAAGAAATCCAAGTAAAACAAGAACAACAACAAAAAAATAAAGAAATAAGAAAAAATCTGGGATAGGGTGCAGATATAAGATATATATTTAGAGGTTATTAAATACAACATAATGCACAGGCTTAATGAAGCTCAAAACCAGGTACTGAGGACTGTATCGATTAAGGGTTAAGTGAGTTCTGTGTGGGCTGGGCTAGGCTAAGGTGGTTGGGAAGGGCTTCCTGGAAGGAGGGGTAGAGCACAGGCTAAAGAGAACCAGGAGGCAGTGATTTGTCTTGGGGAAGGATAGGGGAAATGGAAGTGTCTTAGATATCTCTATTACCACTGTAAGCACATGGGGGTCTCACTGTTTGGTGGCTGAACAATTACTGGGCAGAGTTGCTTCACAGTTGGCCAGCTACCTCGCATGAAAGCCCATAGACAGGAAGATTGCAGTCATGTGTGATCTAACAGCAGATCTAATAACTGCCCTAGTTTTGAAGTAATGAAAAGTGTAAATAATATTTTAAGATATCTGCAACAATGTAATGTGACATGAAAATGACTGTAATTTAAAAAAAATATATTTTATTGATTTTTTTTTTTTTTTTACAAAGAGTAAGGGAGAGGGATAGAAAGTTAGAAACATTGATGAGAGAGAGACATCAATCAGCTGCTTCCTGCACACCCCCTACTGGAGATGTGCCCACAACCAAGGTACATGCCCTTGACTGGACTCGGACCTGGGACCTTTCAGTCCACAGGCCGACGCTCTATCCCCTGAACCAAACTGGTTTCGGCATGACTGTAATTTCTATTGATGACAAAAATCATAGGTACTACTTATAATATTGTAGTTGATTGCTTACAATATATAATTAAAGGAAATGTTAACTTTCAAGAAGAGAATATTGAAAATAAAGATATAATTTCTTTCTCATCCATATTCACAGGTGCCCCTGAATTCTACCCATGGGTACCTTAGGAATGTGGAGCCTTCACATAAGAACTCTATCTGGCAAGGAAATGATGGGGTCCTTTAGGAGGGGTGTGGTTTCTGACATCTCCACAGGACTTGGGTTTGAGCCCCAAGAGGCCCCTCATTTCCTGCTGAGTATCTTTATTTTTTTTTCTTTCTGCTGAGTATCTTTGACATATGTTGCTGAGTGACTTCATGGGCTTGCTGTGGTTCATTTTCTTTGTGGGAAATGATTCTCCAGGAAACTCAGTAGTGGCTGGGAAACTTTTTTTTTTTTTTAATATATTTTATTGATTTTTCACAGAGAGGAAGAGAGAGGGATAGAGAGTTAGAAACATCGATGAGAGAGAAACATCGATTAGCTGCCTCCTACACACCCTGCACTGGGGACGTGCCTGCAACCAAGGTACGTGCCCCTGACCAGAATCAAACCTGGGACTCTTGTGTCCGCAGGCTGACGCTCTATCCACTGAGCCAAACCGGTTAGGGCAGCTAGGAGACTTTTAGGGAGAGAGAAAGATACCAAACTGGGCCTCCAACAGAGCTTTCCTTTTCATTACTGCTGATAAAAAAATAATATGAAATATTTAAGATATACAACAATAGTATAAAGGATAATATATTGAATACCCATGTACCCACAATAGTTTAAGAAATAATAACAGTACAAAGCTTTCTTCTATTACCCTTAGGACACTTTGTATAAATCTCTTTTGTAGCACTAGTACATTGTATACGTTTGTTCTCTCACAAGTATAAGCTTTTTATAGAAGAAGGGAGGTTATATTTTATCTCTGTTTTTATTGTCCCTAGGCTAAAACTTCTGTTAAAAGTTTGTTGGAAAGCTTGAATCAAGGGCCTGTCTGAATGGCTCATGTTTTCTGTCTTCATTTCAAACCATCTCATATATCTTGGTACACATTCTGGGCTTTTCCCTCAATCCTTGGAAGTGTTGCTTGTCCAGGGCACTTTGTATTTCCATCCAAACTCAGATCTGTTTATACTTTTCAATCTATTATTTTATCCTCAACTTTGGAAGTAGTTAAGGCTGTTTTTATTATTATGCTCATTTTATTTTATTTTTATCTTTTTAATTTAATACATCTTTATTTTTCAGGTTATTACAATTGTTCCTTTTTTTTTTCCTCTCATAGCTCCCCTTCACCTGGTTCCCACCCCACCTTTTGCCGCCCTTACCTTGCCACCACTGTCCTCATCCATGGGTGTACGATTTTTGTCCAGTCTCTTCCCACACCCCAATACTCCTTTCCCTCTGAGAATTGTCACTCCACTCCCTTTCTATGTCCCTGATTCTATTATATTCACCAGTTTATTCTGTTCATTAGATTTTTAATTTACTTGATTTTTAGATTCACTTGTTGATAGATATGTATTTGTTGTTCATAATTTTTATCTTTATCTTTTTCTTCTTCCTCTTCTTAAAGAATTTCATATAATACTGGTTTGGTGTTGGTGAACTCCTTTAGTTTTTTTTCTTATCTGTGAAACTCTTCAATTTTGAATGATACTTTGCGAGGTAGAGTAATTTTGGTTGTAGGTTCTTGCTATTCATCACTTTGAATATTTCTTGCGACTCCTGTCTGTCCTGCAATAGTTTCTGTTGAGAAATCAGCTGACAATCATGTGGATGCTCTCTGGTAGGTAATTAACTGTTTTTCTCTTACTGCTTTTAATATTCTGTCTTTGTCTTTTGCTCTTGGCATTTTAATATGATGTGCCTTGGTGTGGTCCTCTTTGGATTTCTTTTGTTTGGGGGTTCTGTGTGCTTCCTCAATTTGTAAGTCTATTTCTTTCACCAGATGTGGGAAGTTTTCAGTCATTATTTTTTCAAGTAGATTTTTAGTATCTTGTTCTCTCTCTTCTTCTGGTACCCCCATAATTCTGATGTTGGTACGTTTGAAGTTGTCCCAGAGGCTCCTTACACTATCTTCACATTTTTGGATTCTTTTCTCTTCTTGCTTTTCCAGTTGAATGTTTTCTGCTTCTTTGTATTTCAAATCTTTGACTTGATTCTTGCATTCCTCTAGTCTGCTGTTAGGTCTTTGTATAATATTTTTTATTTCAGTCAGTGTATGTTTAATTTCTAGTTGGTCCTTTTTTATATCCTCGAAGACCTAGCTAAAGTTATCAGCCTTTTTCTAAGCAATTCTTGAAAAACCTTATAACTGGTTTTGAACTCTATATCCAGTCATTTGTTTTCCTCCATTTTTTTCGTTTGTGATCTGTTTCTTTGTCTCCACATTTTGCTGCTTCCCTGAGTTGGTAGAGTAGCTCAGCCTCCACAGTTACATGAGGTGGACACTCTTGGGCACCCCTTTGTGTACAGCCTTGTTGTAGTTAAGTCTTGACCTCCAGGCCAGTTGGCTGTGAGGATCAGCTGTGTCCACGCAGGGAGAACTTCTGTACTGGAAACACCCTTATGGGACAAGACTTCCAAAATTGCAAAAACCTCTGTGCTCAGCTTGGATGGGATGGAGTCTCAGGGTGGAGCAGACAGCCTTGGCTTCCTGTCAGCCTTGCCCTATGAGGCCTCTGGGTCTCAGTGTCCCTCGGTAATCACTGTAAGTACCTCTGAGAGAAAGCCACTTTTGAGTTTCGTCTGATGCCAGACAGTCCATTTTTTTTCCCCCGAATGAGGCTGGGTTCCCAGTATCTCACCTGGAACTGGAGTTCAGCGCATTTGGAAGCTTCTGTCTCTCTCCTGCTTTTGAAAGCCAGTTACACACTCAGCCGCTTGTGCGCTTAGCAGTCAGTCCTCTCTGTGCATGTGTGCCTCCAGACCTCTGCCTCTGCAGCTCCCCTGAATCTCAGTGTGCTTTCTCTTTTCCTGACAGTCCAGTTTCTCCTTGAATTAATCTGGGTTCCCAGAAACTCGCCCAGAACTGGAGTTCAGCGCAGTTGGGAGCTTCCGTCTCCCTCCTGCTTTAGAAAGCCAGCTGCGTACTCAGCTGCCCATGCACTCAGCCGCCAGTCCTCTCTACGCACTCACGTGTCTCAGTACCTCAGCCTTTTGCAGCTCCTCTGACTCTTTAAAAAAAATTTTTTTTATTGATTTTTTTACAGAGAGGAAGGGAGAAGGATAGAGAGTTAGAAACATCAATGAGAGAGAAACATCAATCAGCTGCCTCCTGCACACCCCCTACTGGGGATGTGCCTGCAACCAAGGTACATGCCCTTGACTGGAATCGAACCTGGGACCTTTCAGTCCGCAGGCCAATGCTCTATCCACTGAGCCAAACCGGTTTTGGCTCCTCTGACTCTTAATGTGCTTTCCTCTTTCCTTCTTGTTGTAGAATTTCCACTCAGCCAGATTTCCTGCGGTTCTGGATGGTGTCTGTTTTGTCTTTTAGTTGTAGTTTTGATATTGTTGTGCGAGGCAGCAGTTTAGGTGTTTACCTATGCTGCCATCTTGGTTTCCTTCCTATTATGCCCATTTTAAAAAATATATTTTATTGATTTTTTACAGAGAGGAAGGGAGAGGAATAGAGAGCCAGAAACATCAATGAGAGAGAGACATCGATCAGCCACCTCCTGCACGCCCCCACTGGGGGTGTGCCCACAACCAGGATACATACCCTTGACCAGAATTGAACCCGGGACCCTTCAGTCCACAGGCTGACGCTGTATCCACTGAGCCAATCCAGTTTTGGCCTATTATGCCCATTTCTAAGATGAAGAATTTATAGCTGAGAAATTTGTGTTACATAGCTAAAAAGTGGCAGGATCAAAACAATAACTCTGGGGAATCTGTGTACCAAGCCCTTGCTGGTTTTTTTTTTGTTTTGTTTGTTTTTTAATCAAATACACTGGGGGCACCAAAACTGGTTTGACTCAGTGGATAGAGCGTCGGCCTGCGGACTGAAAGGTTCCAGGTTCGATTCCGGTTAAGGGCATGTACCTTGGTTGCGGGCATGTCTCCAGTGTGGGGTGTGCAGCAAGCAGCTGATCGATGTCTCTCTCTCTCATCGATGTTTCTGGCTCTCTGTCCCTCTTCCTTCCTCTCTGTAAAAAATGAATAAAATATATTAAAAAAAATACACTGGGGGTCTGGGGCATGAATTTGTGCATAGGTGGAGTCTCTCAGCCTTGCTGGCGATCAGGGCCAATTGGGGCTGGTTGGCCAGGGGTAGGGACCGCAGGAGGTTGGTTAGCCATGGGAGGTTGGTTGTGGGAGCATACTGACAACCAGTGGACAGCTCCTGCATTGAGCGTCTTGCCCCCTGGTGGTCAGTGCACATCATAGTGACTGGTCGATCAAACAACCAGTTATAATGGTCATTTAGGCTTTTATATATTGAGACTAGTGGCCCAGTGCATGAAATTTGTGCATGAGTAGGGTCCCTAGCAGCTGCTGGCTGCTGACCGGGGCCTCCCTTCCCCTCGCTGCCTGCCACCACCGCTGGCTGGGGCCTCCCTTTGCACCTGCCTTGGTTTGGTGCTGCCTGCTCACCTGCTCCACCATCCCGTCATGGTCTCACTCTTACTGTGGCCCATTGGGGCTGGCAGCACCTCTGCTGCTACCCACTGCCAGCGCCATGTCACTGACACCTGCCATATTCTGTGCTTCTCCCCAGTGGTCAATGCATGTCTAACTCCTGATTGGACGAACTCCTGCCCATTGGGTCAACTTGCATATTAGCCTTTTATTATATAGGACTACCTATTGTGATGTGTTGCTCACTGATCTGGCATTGGGAGCCTATAGTCTCAATGGTCTGGATATAGCTGTGTTAACAAAGGTGTAAGAACAGTCTAGTTTCCTATCACAAAATGCTACTCTGGATGGTAGTAGAGTTTACAATCTTACCTACCATACCGTGTTGTTGGAGTTATCTGTATATGTGCCTGCCTTCCTTAATGTTCCATATGCTCTTCAAGGGTTAGGACAGAAAGCTCTTAGCACAAGACTTGGCATGTAGTATACTTTATATCCTATAAAGTTTATAGAATAAATTGAAGGATACTTATTGTTTGATTCTACTATAGTTTACTAGTTTACTAGGCACTTGGTTAGAAGTTAAAAAATATTTCTTTGGAAAGAGTTAGGTAAAGTTGAAGGAATAAGCTTCATTTACTTAGAAAGTTCACTGTTTTAGAATTTCTCATTTGTCTTTGTTAAGAAAAATCATCTAGATCACTTTAGGCCCAGCATTCTCACTTTACTTGGAAGAAGTTTGTCTAATATTTTAAAGTAACCAGACTCTTCTCATTGTAGTCATTACCAAGAGACTGCAGTTATGAATAGCTGGAAAATGGTCTTATTCTACTATGTGTAGTGGGGAAAGAAGTGAATGGGCTGAATAGAAGCCTAGATGTAAAGTAAGATGATTTGCTTTGGTTTGCAGAAAGGATCTGTGTTGGCCACAGCCATCAGTTATAAATATAGTGTCTGGATTTAGGGGAGCATCAGAGTTTCATTTCCTTTCCTTATTAGCTGTGGATCTAGTGGAGGGTAACTCATCTGATTTCTCTCAACCTTTGTTTTTTCATTTGTAGAAAGGGAATAACCTTTATGAGTAAATTTGTAGCAAGGCTCAAATGAGATAACTTATATGGTGAAAGGGCTTTATAACTCCAAACTATTGTACAAATAGGGATAGTTGGGTCCTTTCAAACTTTGCTTTTGTGTGCTGAAAAGCCTCAGTCAGAATCTGAGTGTTGGCTTATGGTAGCACTCTCTGTAGTTGCTTCTCTGAACCTGCTATAGGTTCATTTTTTTTACTCTGGGTGTGGCCAAACTAGGCTTTTAAAAAATTTATTTATTTATTTATTTTATTATTTTATTATTTTTTTTATTAAAAATATATTTTATTGATTTTTCACAGAGAGGAAGGGAGAGGGATAGAAAGTCAGAAACATCGATGAGAGAGAGAGACATCGATCAGCCGCCTCCTGCATACCCCACACTGGAGATGCGCCCGCAAGCAAGGTACATGCCCCTGACCGGAATCAAACCCGGGACCTTTCAGTCCGCAGGCCGATACTCTATCCACTGAGCCAAACCGGTCTTGGCCAAACTAGGCTTTTAATCAAGGCTTATTCTAGGCCAGAGGGAAGCTGATGATAAAGTATGGGTGCTAGCTAGTCTTTGACTTTATTTCTGGTCCATACCCCCTTCCTTTAACTGCAGGCTTGAAATGTCTCGCCAGATGGACATGGTCCCCATCTATTTTGGTGCATAACAAATTATCCTAAAATTTAGAGGCTTAAAATAATAAACATTTGTTATCTCACAGTTTCTGTGGGTTAGAAATCTGGTTGCGGCTTAGCTGAGTGCCTCTGGCTCAATGTCTCTTATGAGGTTGTAGGCAAGCTGTTAGGCTGGCATTGAAGGCTCATCTTAGGGGAGAGTTTGCTTTTAAGTTAATTTATGTGGTTGAATGGCAGGCCTTGGTCCCTTGCCACATGGGCCTCTCCATTGGGCTGCCTCATGACATGATAGTTGGCTTCCCCTATGACAAATGATCCAAGAGAGAATGAGAGTGCTCAAGATGGAAGTTACAGTCTTTTTTTTTTTAATTACCCGATTTTGTAATTGATATACAGTACCACAATTTCTGCCATATTCTATTTGTTAGAAGCAAATCATTAAGTTTAGCCCATACTCAAAGTGAAGGGTGGCTCAATGGTTGAGCATCCATCTAGGAACTAAGAGGTTGCTGGTTCAATTTCCAGTTGGGGCACGTGCCTGGGTTGTGAGCTGCATCCCCAGTGTGGGGCATGCAGAAGGCAGCTGATCAATGGTTATCTCTCATCACTGATGTTTCTATTTCTCCCTTTTCCTTCCTCTCTGGAAGCAATAACAAAGGAAAAGAAACAGTGAAGGGATTACACAAGAGCATAAATATCAAGAGAGCAAGGATTATACAAGGGCATGAATATCAGGAGAGCAGGGAACTGTCTTAGAGGGTGTCTATGATATCACCCCATAGCCATGATCTTGGAAACAATGGCTTCTAGGTGCTATGTCCTCTTAGCTCAAGCATTTCAAAGTCAAAGGCTAACACGGGCCAAATAAACAAGGTTTAAGTTTAAGTGGGCCCTCCAAAACAAAAGCTTCAATGTTCATAGAAATGTAGGTTTATTTCAAAAGAGACATGCTGAATACAAAGGGCTGAAATGAGTCAACATAAAATAATAAAACATTTTAATAAAAATTAATATTTTTTTGAACATTAACTTACCAGACATTGGATAACTGCACAAATTAATAAGCATAACGCAAATAAACCTATTTTTCTTGTCTCCAAAAGTGAAATATTTCCTGTTGTGCACACTAAACAAGTCAGTACAAGACTAATAACGTGGCAGTCAGCTGCTAAAATATTCACTGCTAGTATTAGAGGAGGGAAATGGTGTGCCTGCACATAACAGAAATGAATGCAACACGATAATAGTAATTAGTCATTAAGGAACATTGTAGTTTGTTATTAATAACCCTATATAATAAAGAGGTAACATGCAAATTGACTGTCATGCCCTCATAAGATGGCTGCTATGACCAGGCCAGCAGGGGGGTTAGTGAGGAACTACCAAACAACTGAACAGCAGGCTGCATGGGGTGACCAGGCCAGTGGGGGCCTTTGAGGGGCGAGAAAGCTAGCAGGGAGGCAGTTGGGAGTGACCAGGCCAGTAGGGGAGGCAGTTGGGAGCAATCAGTTTGGCAGGGGGGGCGGGCAGTTAGGAGTGACCAGTTTGGCAGAGGGGGCAATAAGGGGTGACCAGGCTGGCGAGAGGGGCAGTTAGGAGTGACCAGGCCAGCAGGGAGGGGGCAGTTGTGGGCGACCTGGCCAGCAGTGAGGGGCCATTAGGGGCAATCAGGCTGGCAAGGGGGGCCGTGAGGGGTGATTAGGCTGGCAAGGGGGGGCAATTAGGGGCAATCAGGTGAGCAATTAGGGGCCAGTGGTCCAGGATTCTGAGAGGGATGTCTGACTGCTAGTTTAGGACTGATCCTCGAGATCGGGCCTAAACCGGCAGTCGGACATCCTCCGAGGGGCCCCAGTTTGGAGAGGGTGCAGGCTGGGCTGAGGGGACCCCTCCCCCTCATGCATGAATTTCATACACTGGGTCTCTAGTTATGTATAACAGGATATTGTAAAAATTAAGTTACAAAATTTTTATTGAAACGTTTCTTACATACTGTTATATTGGCTGGGCTGCAAAAATATTCATTCTGGGCCACATTCATCCTGCTGGTCGTGAGTTTGACATGCTAGTCTTAGCTTTTCTTTGTCTCCTAGAGTCTTGTAGAGTCTTTTTGTACTTCTTTTGACATGGCCTCTCCCTCTGTACTCTTCCCCTGTTTTAGGCCCAATACTAAACCAGCTTTTCATTCTAATTTCTAGTTCTGCCTCTCAACTCCTTGTTTGGTACCTTCAATTTTTTTTTTTTTTAGGTCTTTTTGTTTGTTTTGTTAATCCTCTCCCAAGGATATTTTCCCATTGATTTTTAAAGAGAGTTGAAGAGAGGGGGAGAGACAGAGAAAAACATCAATGTGATAGACACATCCATTGGTTGCCTCCTATATGTGCCCAACCAGGACTTGAGATTGAACCTGCTCTTGACCAGAATCAAACCCAGGTCTCTTCAGTCTTCGGGCCAATGCTCTATTCACTGAGCAGAACTGGCTAAGGTAGTGTCTTTAGTCCGTCATACGGCCTTGGAGCTTTTACTGCCCCAACTTGGCTTCTGAGAGCTAGACTGATAATTGGCGTTGAAATGGACTTACACACTGACAGATGAAAAACCTACTCTGACCTTTTAGGCCATTGATGTTAGGTGTTAGGACTGAAAGGATTTTTGAGGACTATCTCTCCCAAACTCATTTTACACATGAGAGAAACAAACTTGCCCAAGGTCTTAGCTATGGCTAGACTCTAATTTTGTCTGATTATCATTCACATACTGTTCCCACTTTGTTGTGAAGCCTCTCTGTCCTGATGTAGCCAGCTTGGGTTGCTAGGGGTTGTCTGAGACATATACAGAGGAAAAACAGAGAGTAATTCACAATATTGTTTTGTGTTTACAGAAATTGTGCTGGGCAGAATTGGGGGTATGAAAGCTGTTATCAAGTGCCGCTTTTGAGTTTTCCTTCAGCTAGAGAGCTTTTGTAATAAGGCACAAAAAAAGAAACTTAGTAATATTTTTGGCATATGGTGATTAATATCTGCATTCTGTACCATGCTCTTTGCAATCTCAGTTCAGAGCAAGGAGAGATCTCTGGATGTACAGAGTAGGCTCCCTGAGGGAGGTGGGTTAGAGTGTTGTACTGTATAATTCACCATTGCTTGTCTCGGCTAGTTACATTATGTGTGGATTTGGGGCCTCCATAGGCAGAGTAAATGAATCTAAGACCTTGTGGGATTACTTGTGGCCACTTGGAAAGTGCCATGGGGAAGCTTCTTGGGCACTGAGAATTTGACAGGATCTCGCCTGTGCTGGCATAACTTGCTAGAGCAGGTGAGGTGTGAATAGGGATGCCTATGGCTCTGTCATGTTTAAGTGGAGCAGCTTTATTTCATATGGGAAGCCATGCAAAGAAAAACCTGAAGTGAACCAACAAAAATGCCCTTTTGTTTTCTGCTGGGATTTGGAATAGAGATAGTGCAGGCTCTAAAATCCCTCTGTGGGTGGTTGTTTTCTTCCTGACCCAGGGTTCTGGCCCCAGACCATTTTGCTCACTCACTTCATCTTCTCTGTTCCCCTCTCTACACCTTGGGCCAGCCAGGATTTTGTTTTTTGTTTTTGTCTTGGTCTGCAGAACATATCTTATATTGCTTTTCTTTTGCCTTTATGTATGTTGTTTTACTCTCCTCCCAGGATGTTCTCCCCTCTCTTCCTTTCTTCCTACCTAACATTTCACTTCTTTGTGCGTGTTCCGTGATATTAACACTAGCCATGAGTTCCCTGTCATCTCTGATAAGACTCTGGTTGCAGGTGCTAACTGCAATACTCTCTGTGTACTTCACACCCTGCTTGTGCCTCTTAAAGCAAGAGATATCCTGATGTATAATCAAGAACACTGGGCACTGGCTTGAGTCCTTACTGACAGTCTGAGCCAAACTATAGTTTCCTCACTTGAAAAATGGTCTCAAAATATAGTTTATTTGAAAGGGTTGTATTCATTTTAAAGTCTTTGTGTGTGTGTGTTTTCCTTTCTCTTGAGGGCAAGACCTATGTTCAGTTTGTTGACCATGGTACCGACCCTTAGTATCTGTCACAGGGCTGATCAGAGATTATATATCTAAAATATATTTTTTGAATAAATGAATGAATAACAATGAGTTGATCCTTGGACTGAATTGGCATGGAGGGAGAGGGCCAAGTATATTGACAGCAGTTCCTATGAAAAGCGTAGATAAAAGAGCACTGTGGTTAGGGATAGAATTCATATGGTAGGTTTACTGAGGAGTTCTGTGGGTGCTATTTTTCTGCTGAGTACTACTTCATCTCTGTTTATTGAGCACTGACTGAAGCTGTGCTCGGTGACAGTTATCAGTCATACGATGGTTTGGCTTTTGACTCTGGCTGGCTGTTTATGTTTTTCACAGCAATGGCTACCCTGAGTAGGTGGCTACAGTAGGAGTGGAGCAGGGCTGTACTCGTGGAGAGCCTATGTGAGACCATGGACAAGGCTTCCTTGGGTTCTGCTGCTCCCTGTCTTTGGTTCCATGGCCCACATGGGTTTATCTCAGGTCAAACTTGAGACAGCCAAATGAACAGAATGAACCTTAATTGCTTTTCTTAGCCTGGCTTGTGGGATGGAGGAGGGAGCCTTCTTTTATTATAGGCTTGTCTTGCTGCAGGGAGGTAGGCTAGTCCAGTGAAAATCACTGGCTTTTTAAATGTTATCTCTGATTCTGAGAACTCCCTGGGCCTCAGAGAATTCCAGCCTGAGCAGATATCACACTAGCTTTTCTTCAAGGCATTGAGGAGGGCCCTCTAGAGAGACTCTGTGGAGGGTGCAGAGTTATAAGAGAGTAGGCTATACTGTCAGTGTGGCCCAGCTAGGACAAATCTGTCCTTTTCCTCTGTTCACTACATATACAGAGCTCCTGGCTGCCTTGTGTTGAGGTCTGGCTTAGGTGATGACCGGAAATCTCACTGGTAGGCAGGCAGACAGATAGGATGGCTTTCAAATCACATGTGCCACTTTCAGTGTGATTCAGTAGCTCTGCTCCTGTTGGCCTCTCTGGGTTATCTCAAGCCTCTTGGGAAGCTCTCAGAACTCTCATCACTACAGTGCATGTTAAAACAAATGTGTCCATGTTTGCCAAGTTTCCAGAGCCAGCATCTAAAATGTAGTGGCATGAGGAGATAGGTGCTATTTAGGCATAAGCAGTATATATGCATGTGTGTTTGTGAGTGTGTGTTGCTTGTGGAGGTTTTGTTTCAAGAAACTTTCACTGACAAGGGCAAAGTTCACTGAAACTCATACTTCATATCTCTAAAGAGAGAAATATGCAGTTGAGACAACTAATTTCAGTAATCAAAATGATGATGATAGCTATTTATTGAGTACCTGTTATGTTCCAGGCACTGGGTTATATGCTTTATATCTGCGCAACACCCTTAAAGGTGGATATGTTTTTTATTTTATAGATGGGAAAACAGTAACTTCTGAGAATTTAAAGAATTTTCCCAAGGGGACTAAGCCAGGATTTAAATTTAGGTTTCTCTAACTCAAAGACCAATGCTGCCGAAACTGGTTTGGCTCAGTGGATAGAGCTTTGGCCTGCGGACTGAAAGGTCCCAGGTTCGATTCCGGTCAAGGGCATGTACCTTGGTTGCGGGCACATCCCCAGTGTGGGGCATGCAAGAGGCAGCTGATCAATGTCTCTCTCTCATCCATGTTTCTAATTCTCTATCCCTCTCCCTTCATCTCTGTGGAAAATCAATAAAAAATATATTAAAAAAAAAGATCAATGCTGTTTCTAGTTTAATAATTTGTGGGAAGGAAAGAAACGGCTATATGAAGTTAGGTAGAGATGTGCATTTGGAATAAAAAGTATACAACTTGCCCTGGCTGGTTTGCTTAGTGGTTAGATCACCAGCCTGTACACTGGAGGGTCTTAAGTTCAATTCCTCGTTAGGGGCATGTGGCTAGGTTGCACGGTTGGGGTACGTGCAGGAGTCATTCTATTCATGTGTCTCTCCCACATGGATGTTTCTCTCTCTCTCCCTCTCCTTCCACTTTCTTTAAAAATCAAGGTGTACAACTTATCAGGCATTTTTTCTATGACCTAAGTAGCCTGGAAGAAAGAGGCATTAGGCCTTCAGGATATGGGGGAAGGAATGAGAGGGCATATTTCACTTATAAATCCTGAATGGCAGTATCACATTGGTGAAGTGTATAGCTACACCAATTTGTATCTTCCAAAAATAGCATTATGGTTAAGCTCTTCTGGATATAAGCTTTGGGTTAGGGTCTGTATCTGTGTAGTGATCTTTATATCTTTAGTCAACATTTAACATTTAATATGTATGTTATATGTTATATGATACTCCCTGCCTAGTTAGAAGAACTGTGGAGTTAAGATGTACACCCATATTTTTCTTTATCATCTACACTAATGAAAGAGAAGCATGCAAATTACTGTCACTCTGCTATGCTACCAGCCAATCAGAGTGACTATGCAAATTAACCTGAAAACATGGCAGTAGCCCCATCCTTCTCCCCCGCTCCAGCCGCTTTGGGTCTGTGGGGGTCAGAGAATTCGGGTGCTAGCACCTGAGGCTGGATGCAGCCCAGAAGACCTAGAAGCCTGCTGTCCTGTGATCCCAGGCTGCAGCCAGCAGCAGAAGTCTTACATCTACCTGCCCCATATCCTGGGGGAGACAGAGAAACTGGGCCCCAGTGCCTGAGGCTGGGTGTGGCCCAGGAGATGAAGGAGCCGCCTGATCCCAGGCCGCAATCAGCTGGAGAAGTCACTCACACTGCATTCCAGGGAAGATGGAGAAGCTGCCTACCCCATGGTCCTGGGTGCCAGCACTTGCGGCTGCAGCCCAGGTGAAGCCACCTGCCCACCAATCCCCTGCGGCTGCATCCGATCTGGGCACATATGGCTGACCAGAGGGAGGGAAGCCCGGATTCTGGGTGCCTGTGGTTGGCTGGAGGAGGGAATCCTGGGTTCTGGATGCGGGGCCGAGGCAGAGGTGGTTAGGGGCAATCAAACCAGCAGAGGAGCAGTTAGGGACAATTAGGCTGGCAGGCAGGTGAGCAGTTAGGAGCCAGCAATTCTGGATTGTGAGAGAGATGTCTGACTGCCTATTATCTCCTAAGGGGTCCCAGATTGGAGAGGGTGCAGGCTGGGCCGAGGAACATTAGTCCTATATAATAAAGAGGTAATATGCAAATTGACCATCACTCCAATACACAAGATGGCTGCCCTGATGTGGTCAAAGATGGCCACCTCCATCCATGTGGACACAAGATGGCCACCACAAGATGGCCAGCAGGGGAGGACAGTTGTGAGGGACCCAGACTTACAGGGAGGGTAGTTGGGGGGAACCAGGCCTGCAGAGGAGGGCAGTTGGGGGTGACCAGGTTGTCAGGGGAGGGCAGTTAGGAGCAACCAGGCTGGCAAGGGAAGCCAGTTAGGGGTGACCAGGCCTGCAGGGGAGGGCAGTTAGGGCAGTTGGGCCAGCAGGGGAGCAGTTAGGCATCAATTAGGCTGCAGGGGAGTGGTTAGGGCGTGATCAGGCTGGCAGGCAGAAGCGGTTAAAGGTAATCAGGTAGGCAGGCGAGTGGTTGAGAGCCA
This sequence comes from Lasiurus cinereus, assembly GCA_011751065.1. Taxonomy (NCBI): domain Eukaryota; kingdom Metazoa; phylum Chordata; class Mammalia; order Chiroptera; family Vespertilionidae; genus Lasiurus; species Lasiurus cinereus. Next base: position 12,153,769 of record JAAGEH010000135.1, on the reverse strand, counting down.
GCAGTCCTGGATTGTGAGAGGGAAGTCCACCGGGATCTGGCCTAAATGGGCAGTCATACATGCCTCAAGGGGTCCCTGATTGGAGAGGGTGCAGGCTGGGCTGAGGGACACCCCACCCACGCCCTATGCATGAATTTTGTACACCGGACCTCTAGTACATAACAAGAGCTCAAATTTATGGATTACCTACTCTATAACAATACTGGCTAGATACTTTCACATACATGATGTTGTTTAGTCTTCATTTTATAACTTGCTAGTGGCCTGGTGCATGAAATTTGTGCATGGGGTATGTGGCCGTCAGCCTGGCCTATACCCTCTCCAATCTGGGATATCCCTCTCGCAATCCAGGACCACGGCTCCTAACCACTCGCCTGCCTGCCTGCCTGCATAATTGCCCCTAACCACTCTGCCTGCCAGCCTGCTTGCCCCCAACTTCCCCCACTGCTGACCTGCTCATCCCAACTGCCCTCCCTGCCGGCCTTTCACCCCCACTTCCCCCCCCCCACTGGCTTGCTCGCCCCCATCTGCCCCCCCTGCTGGCCTGCTTGCTTCCACTACCCCTTCCCCCTCCTCCCTGCTGATCTGATCACCCCCAACTGCCCTCCCCTCCTGGCGTGATTGCCCCTAACTGCCTCTGCTTTGGCCCTGCCATCATGACTTTGTCAAAGGTTTCCTGGTCTTATTAGCATATTAACCTTTTATTAGTATAGACTGTGCAAGGCAATGTAGGTTCAGTATCCTGTGAATGTCACTAATGGCTCTATTGGCAAATGGGATCACCTTTGCCTGGAGACATCAGGGAAGCTTTGTGGAGGAGATAGCATCTTACTGGGTCTTCACGTACTTCATGCAAAATTGTAAGGTAAGGAAATATTCTAGCAAGAGAAAATACCATGAGTAAAGGCGTGGAATGGGAAAAACTGAAGAGTTTTTAGGGGGCCATTAGTCTGAAGGAGACAACTATAAAATAAGGCAAAAGAGATTAATTGAGAAAAGTTCATGGAGGACCTCAATTGTAGAAAATAAGTAGACTTTGCAGGTTTTTTTATTTTTTAATTTATTTCAGAGAAAAGAAGACAGAAGGAGAGAGGGATAGAAACATTAATGATGAGAGAGAATCATTGATCATCCGCTTCCTGCATGCCTCCTACTGGGGATGAAGCCCTGAGTGGGAATCAAATTTTGACCTCCTGGTTCATGAGTCCATACTCAACCAGTGAGCCACACCGGCTGGGCCTTTGCAGGTTTTGAGCAGAAGAGAGATATGACGTGAGTTTTGCTTTAGGGAGATTAATCTCACAGAGTATGCACAATGCATTGGCAGGGGTGAGGTTGACGACAGGGAACCTAGATAGGAGACTGCAGTTGTTCATGAGCAGAGATCAGGGTCTACATTGTGGAGGTAGAATTAATAGGACTTGGAGTTTAAGTGTATGGAGGGGAGGAAAGAGAAATGTCAAAGGTATATATGTACCACATCTTTTGAGTGTGGGGAATGAGAAGTCTGATGGAGCCATTTACAGAAAATATATGCCAGTCAGAAGGGTCAGTGTTGGGTTGATGAGTGGAAGGGTAGTTGACTTTCTTTGAAGTGCTCTGCGAGAGACTACACTTCACAGAACTCAGGAGCTGAAGAATTCTCTCTACATTTGCTTCACATCACTTCTTTTTACTGATAAGTTTTCTGGTGTCCAAGGAAGTGAAACAATTTGCCTAAGGTTTTACAGTAAGTTCTTGGTGGATTCCAAGTCTGAGAATCCAAGTTTCTTGTTTTTTAGCTATTAAGCGTCCTAACAGAGCTGGGCTTTTGTAGGAAAACCAGAGTTTTTGAGATAGAAAAACCTGGGTTCAACTCTAGGCTTTGTCATTTTCTATTTGTAAGATCTTGAACAGGTAAGACTTTGCTTTTTCTCTCTGAATCTTAGTTGCCAAATTTGTGGGGGGAAAAAAGGAATATTAATTTCTACCTTATGGAGGCAATGGAAGATAGGTACTTTGTATAACTCTTTAAAAATTAAAAAAAATTCTTTATTGTTTAAGTATTACATATGTCCTCTTTTCTCCCTCTTTGACCTTTTCTAGTCCCCCCTCTTCTACATCCCCAGACCTTCACCATTCTATTGTCTGTGACTATGAGTTCTGCATATATGCATACAAGTTCTTTGGTTGATCTCTTCCCACCCACTCTCCAACCCCTGCCTTCCCTCTGGGATTCGACAGTCTGTTCCATGCTTCTGTGTCTCTGGATCTATTTTGTTTATCAGTTTCATTTGTTCATTAGATTCCATTTTGAGTGAGATCATGTGATACTTGTCGTTTTCTGACTGGCTTATTTCACTTAGCGTCATACTCCCCAGGTTCATCCATGCTATCTCAAAGGGGAAGATATCCTTCTTTTTTATTGCTGCACAGTATTCCATGGTATATATGTACCACAGCTTTTTAAAAAAAATTGTTTAATATATTACATATGTCTCCCTTTTCCCCTGAATGATCCCCCCTCCTTGACACGTCCACTCTCCCCCCCACCCCAGGATAAGCCCCATTGCCCCAATGTCTGTGTCCATTGGTTATGCTAATATGCATGCATACAAGTTCTTTGGTTGATCTCTTACCCCTCATCATCCTGCCTTCTCTCTGAGGTTGGACAGTCTGTTCAGTGTTTCTTTGTTTCTGCATCTATTTTTGTTCATCAGTTTATGTTGTTCATTACCACATATCCCACATATGAGCAAGATCATGTAATATTTATCTTCCTCCAACTGGCTTATTTCACTTAGCATAATGCTCTCCAGGTCCATCCATTCTGTTGCAAATGATAAAAGTCCTTTTTTTTATAGCAGTGTAGTACTCCATTGTGTAGATGTACCACAGCTTTAAAAAAATTTTTTTTAATTGATTTTTTTACAGAGAGGAAGGGAGAGAGACAGAGAGCTAGAAACATCAATCAGCTGCCTCCTGCACAACCCGCTCTGGGGATGTGCCAGCAACCAAGGTACATGCTCTTGACCAGAATCGAACCTGGGACCCTTCAGTCCACAGGCCAACGCTCTATCCACTGAGCCAAACCAGTCTTGGCTACCACAGTTTTTTTATCCACTCATCCTCTGATGGGCACTTGGGCTGTTTCCAGATCTTAGTTATTGTAAATTGTGCTGCCATGAACATAGGAGCACATATATTCTTTTTTATTGGTGTTTTGGGTTTCTTAGGATATATTCCAAGAATTGGGATCATTGGTTCAGATGGCAGTTCCATATTTTATTTTTTTGAGGAAACTCCATACTGTTTTCCACAATGGTTACACCAGTCTGTATTCCCACCAGCAGTGTACTACGATTTACTTTTCTCTAGCCAGCACTTGTCATCTGTTGATTTATTTATTTATTTTTAAATTTAATAAATCTTTATTGTTCAGATTATTACAATTGGTCCTCTTCCCTCCCCCCATAGCTACCCTCCACTTGGTTCTCACCCCACCCTCTGCCCTTACCCTCCCATATTGTCCTCATCCATAGGTGTACAATTTTTGTCGAGTCTCTTTGCGCACCCCCAAACCCCCTTCCCCCTGAGAATTATTGTCAGTCTACTTCCTTTCTATGCCTGTGGTTCTATTATATTCCCCAGTTTTTGCTGTTCATCAGATTTTTTTATTCACTTGACTTTTAGATTCACTTGTTGATAGATATGTATTTGTTGTTCATAATTTTTATCTTTACCTTTTTATTCTTCATCCTCTTCTTAAAGAATACCTTTCAGTATTTCATATAATACTGGTTTGGTGTTGATGAACTCCTTTAGCTTTTTCTTATCTGTGAAGCTCTTTATCTGCCCTTCAGTTCTGAATGGTAGTTTTGCTGGCTAGAGTAATCTTGGTTGTAGGTTCTTGTTATTCATCACTTTGAATATTTCTTGCCATTTCCATTTGGCCTGCATAGTTTCTGTTGAGAAATCAGCTGACAATCGTATGGATACTCCCTTATAGGTAACTAACTGTTTTTCTCTTGCTGCTTTTAACATTCTCTCTTTGTCTTTTGCTCTTGGCATTTTAATATGATGTCTCTTAGGGTGGTCCTCTTTGGATTCCTTTTGTTTGGGGTTCTGTGCGCTTCCTGGACTTGTAAGTCTATTTCTTTCATCAGGTCTGGAAAGTTTTCAGTCATTATTTCTTCAAATAGGTTTTCAGTATTTTCTCTCTTTCTTCTTCTGGCACCCCCATAATTCTGATGTTGGTACGCTTGAAGTTGTCCCAGAGGCTCCTTACACTATCTTCACATTTTTTTTTTTCCGGTTGAGTGTTTTTTGCTTCTTTGTATTTCAAATCTTTGACTTGATTCTTATGTTCCTCTAGTCTGCTGTTAGATCTCTGTATAATATTTTTTATTTCAGTCAGTGTAAGTTTAATTTCTCATTGGTTCTTTTCCATCTCTATTTGGTCCTTTTTCATCTCCTCCTGGGTCTCACTATATTTATCTATCTTTTCTAGGAAATTTTTGAAAAACTTTATAACCGTGGTTTTGAACTCTATATCCAGTCATTTGTTTTCCTCCATTTCTTTCATTTGTGATCTATTCTTTGTCTCTGCATTTTCTTTTTAAAAAAATGATTTTATGTTTATTAAATTGTCTACAATTAAATGTATCATTGTGTAATCACTTTATTTTTTTTAAATATGTTTTATTGATTTTTTACAGAGAGGAAGGGAGAGGGATAGAGAGTTAGAAACATCGGTAGAGAAAAACATCAATCAGCTGCCTCTTGCATGCCCCTTACTGGAGATGTGCCCGCAATCAAGGTACATTGCCCTTGACTGGAATCGAATCTGGGACCTTTCAGTCCACAGACCGCTGCTCTATCAACTTAGCCAAACTGGTTTCGACTGTTTCCACATTTTCGCTATGCTGGGAGAACGTCTGTGCTGGAGTCAGCCTTATGATACAAGACTTGCAAAGTTGCAAAAGCCTCTCTGTTGAGCTTGGATGGGGTGGAGTCTCAGGGATGATCAGACTGCCTTGGCTTCCAGTCAGCCCCACCCTACTCGGCCCCTGGGTCTCAAGTGTCCCTGGGTAATTGCTGCAGTTTTCTCTGTGCGTATGTGTGCGCCTTCAGATCTTTGCCTTTCCAGCTCCCCTGAGTTTTCATGTGCTCCAGGGACCTGTATGAGTCTGGGTTCCCAGGGTCTTGCCTGAAACTGGGGTTCAGTACAGTCAGAAGCAGAGTTCAGTGCAGTTGGGAGGTTCTGTCTCTTGCACACCTAGAGAAAGCTAGCGGCACAATCAGCAGTCTATCCTCTCTGCGCATAGTGGTGTGTGTGCCTCCAGACCTCTGCCTTTTCACGGCTCCCCTAAGTTTCTGTGCACTCCTCTCTTTTCATGACAGTCCAGACTCCCGCCATATGTGTCTCGCCTGGAACTGGGGTTCAGTGCAGTCAAATATGGGGTTCAGTGCAGTCAGGAATTTCTGTCTCCCTCCCGCTAGAGGAAGCTGGGTAGGCACCCTGCCGCCTGTTCTCTCCACGTGTGTGTCTCCGTACCTCAGCTTTTTGCAGCTTCTCTGAGTCTCTGTGAGCCTCTCTCTTTCCTTCTAGTTGTAGAATTTCCACTCAGCCAGCTTTCTCGTGGTCCTGGATGATGTCTGTTCTGTCTTTTAGTTGTAGTTTTGAAATTTTTGTGCGAGGCAGCAATTTAGGTGTTCACCTATTCCACCATCTTGGTTTCTGTCCATCTGGTATATTATTGCCAAATATGTTCTTCCATACAGTGGGCTCCCTTTTCATTTTGTATATGTGCTGCTGAAGTGATCAGAACTTACTTTTCATTTTGTTGATGGTTTATTTTGATGTAGTCCCATTTGTTTATTTTCTCCTTAGTTTTTCTTACCTTAGGACCTTAGTTGGCAAACTGCGGCTCTCGAGTCACATGCGGCTCTTTGGCCCCTTGAGTGTGGCTCTTCCACAAAATACCGTGGCCTGGGTGAGTCTATTTTGAAGAAGTGGTGTTAGAAGAAGTTTAAGTTTAAAAAATTTGGCTCTCAAAGGATATTTCAATTGTACTGTTGACTAATGAGTTTGCCAACCATTGCCCTAGGAGATGCATGCTTCCTGCCAGTCTCTATGTGGTCTTTCCTTTCTATCCTTGGTTATCAGGGTTCTCTCCAGCTAGTCTTCACTTGATTATTCAGAATGGTTTTTCTGTATTTTAGTTGTAATTCCAGTTTGGTCATGGAGCATGTCAGGGTGGCTTCTACTTACTCCGCCACCATTTTGGAAACTCTCAGAAGAAATTTCTAATTAATTAAGCAGTTGATAACTGAAGCTTTGTAGCTTCAGTCTTAAAGCATTTCCCCCACCCTTCCAATTATTTCCTTTGAGACTTTTTTTCCTTCTTCCTTCCTAGCTTGGTTCTTTTAAGTCTCCCCAGTGCTCTTTATAGGATAGCTTATTTAATAAAAAAGAGAGGACTAGACTAGGAATTAGGTAGACATAATGTAGCTTGGGTCGTAATACTCTTGACCTTTCTGGGCCTCAGTTTTCCTATACCAAGTATTTTAGGGATAATAGAACATAACAAACAAGGTTGATGCACGCAGATCTTATGAGATAATGTGACAAATATTTAGTCTTATATAAATGTAATTTATTATTATTAGTGTTCCTCCTCTGAATTCTGATAATCTATATAATTTCCTGGTTCATTCCCTCTCTTTACCTTATGTCTCCTTGGTTCTCACTTTTCCTTATAACCTTGTTTTTTCACTCTCAACGACAACAGGAAAAATGTGGTTGTACTAACACTATACATGGTACACTTGCGAGGGAGAGGGTCAATATAAAGTGTATTGACTTTAGAGTTATAATATCTTTCATTAACTTGAACAAGATGCTTTACCTCTTTGTCTCTCAAATTTTACATTTATCTCCTTGTTTACCATGTAGTTGTTTCTAGTCCTGAACTCATTTCATTGTAGAAAATCCCCTTTTAAAATGCAAGAATTACTGGGCTCAGGTAACAACTGAGAATCAAAATTAGCTTTTGCTTGCTTTTCAGTGTGTGTTAGGTTAGAGAAGCAATTTTCAACTGTTGTGCTACAAGAATTTTTAAAACATGAAATACCTGACTATTTATACAGGGGCACTGACTTCTTTTCCCTTAGATTGTCAAAAAAGTGACAACAGCCAACACAACAATAGCCATCCAGTGTGAATTAATCAAAATGATACCTATTTTGCACTGGCTGGTTAGAGTGTTGGCCCATGCACCTAAGTTTCACAGGTTCAATTCAATTTCTAGACAAGGTCATGTAACTGGTTGGCAGGTTTGAACTCGGCCCCAGTTGGGGTGCATGTGGGAGGCAACCAATTGATGTGTCTTTCTCTTTTTCTCGCCATCTCTCTTCCACTCCCTCTAAAAATCAATGAAAAAAATATCCTTGGATGAGGATTTTACCTATCTTTTTTTTGTCAGATTAGTAAAAAACATAATATATTTTTTAGTGTGCCACAGAATTTTAGTACTGTAATTAGTTTATGTGTACCATAACATGAAAATGGTTGGAAACTGTTGGATTAGGATATAGCCATTGGGAGCAGGGGTCACAATAGGACACTGGGGTGAAGTATGGATCCAGGCAAGAGGGCAGGTCTTTTATTTTTATTTTTTAAATATATTTATTGATTTCAGAGAGGAAGTGAGAGAGATAGAGACATCAATGATGAGAAAGAACCATTGATTGGCTGCCACTTGCATGCCCCACACTAAGGATCGAGCCTGCAACCTAAGCATGTGCCCTGACCAGGAATCGAACCCTGACATCCTGATTTTTAGGTTGATGCTTATCCACTGAGTCATACTGGCTGGGAAAGGACAGGTCTTTTGATATAGGGATGGTGTCAGTACCTCAGAGTATTTGATGCTGCCTCTCTCATAGCTACACCCACCTGCTCTTCCTAAGCTACACATGTGCCTGTGCTCTCAGCCAGAAGTCAGAGCTTGGTGAGGCTTGATTCCCCCAAGAATTCATTGATGAAAATTAGGGCATTTGAGTGAATCTAATTGGCTGAACTTCGTGAAGGGCAGAGGCTTTCCTTGGAGGATTCTTTTAATCTCTTGTGGTTATAGACTTTTTAAGGTTGGACTAATTAAAATGTTGGCAGCTGGACTCAATACCTTCCATGCACTAGGTCCTGCTCCAGCCTCCTGGAGTACCGTAAGTTGGCACAGGTCGTCTTTCTTGGGGAGCTAAGGAATGAGTCTCCATGTTCTTATCCAAATAAATGCTTCTGAGCCTTAGCTGGTTTGGCTCAGTGGATAGAGCATCGGCCTGTGGACTGAAGGGCCCCGGGTTTTATTCTGGTCAAGGCATGTATTTCAGTTGCAGATTGGCCCTGTGGAAGGCGACCAGTGGATGTGTCTCTCTCACATCTATGTTTTTCTCTCTCTGTGTCTCTTCTCCCTCTTCTCCACTCTTTCTTTTTAATAAAAAAATCAATGGCAAAATATCCTTGTGTGAGGATTAATAAAAAAATTATTAATTAAAAACAGACAGAGAGAGGCTCAAGATACCTACACTGCTGCCTTGCAAAACAATTTCAAAACTACAATTAAAAGACAGAACGGACATCATCCAGAACCACAGGAAAGCTGGCTGAGTGGAAGTTCTACAGCTAGAAGGAAAGAGAGGGGCTCACAGAGACCCAGAGGAGCTGCAAAAAGCTGAGGTACGGAGACGCGCACGCTGAGAGAGCGGGTGCCGGAGTACATGGCTGGCTTTCTCTGGCGGGAGGGAAACGGAGACTCCCAACAGCATTGAACCCCTTATCTTACGACACTAAACCCCAGATCCAGCCGAAACTCATATCGGGGGAGTTTGGACTGTGAAAAGGGAGAAGTGCACGGAAATTTAGGGGAGCCGCAAAAGATCAAAGGCCTGGTGGCGGGGCGCACGGCGCTGCTCGGAGGACAGACTGGTGATTGTGAGGCTGGCTTTCGCGAGTGGGCGGGAGACAGACCCTCCCAACTGTGCCACTTCTGAGTCCACTGGGCCCCTGTTTCGGGCGAAACCCTGTGGACCTAGACTCCTGTGGTCCTGGCGGGAAGAGGAGCTGGAAAGGCAGCGGTTAGAGGCACTGTGGGCTCGCGGGCACAAGGACCACTCCAGCGATTACCCAGTCACGTGAGACTCATCCAGTGATTACCCAGTCACGTGAGACTCAGGGGCCGTGGAGGGCGGGGCCGACTGGAAGGCAAGGCGGTCCCTTAAGCCCTGAGACTCCACCCATCCCAAGCTCAACAGAGGCTTTTGCGGCTTTGCACGTCTGGCATTATAAGGCTGAATCCAACACAGAAGTTTCCCCGACATAGTGAAAATGTCAAGACAAGGGAAGGGATCACAAACAAAAGAAATGGAGGAAAAAAAACGCCTGGATATAGAGTTTAAAACCACGCTGATAAGGTTTTTCAAGAATATGCTAGAAAAGATGGGTAAATTTATCAAGTCCCAAGAGGAGATGAAAAAGGACCAACTAGAAATGAAACATTCACTGACTGAAATAAAAAATATTATACAGAGTCCTAACAGCAGACTAGAGAAAGGCAAGAATCAAGTCAAAAATTTGAAATATAAAGAAGCAGAAAACACTCAACTGGAAAAGCAAGAAGAGAAAAGAATCCAAAAATGTGAAGATAATGTAAGGAGACTCTGGGACAGCTTCAAGCGTACCAACATCAGAATTGTGTGAGTGCCAGAAGAGAGAGAGCAAGATACTGAAAACCTATTTAAAGAAATAATGACTGAAAACTTCCCACATCTGGTGAAAGAAATAGACTTACACGTCCAGGAAGCACACAGAACCCCAAATAAAAGGAATCCAAAGAGGACCACACCAAGACACATCATAATTAAAATACCAAGAGTAAAAGACAAAGAGAGAATATTAAAAGCAGCAAGAGAAAAACAGTTCATTACCTACAAGGGAGCACCCATACGACTGTCAGCTGATTTCTCAACAGAAATTCTGCAGGCCAGACGGGGGTGGCAAGAAATATTCAAAGTGATGAATAGCAAGAACCTGCAACCAATATTATTCTACCCAACAAAGCTATCATTCAGAATTGAAGGGCAGATAAAGACCTTCACAGATAAGAAAAAGCTAAAGGAGTTCATCAACTCCAAACCAGTATTATATGAAATGTTGAAAGGTACTCTTTAAGAAGAGGAAGAAGAAAAAGATTAAAGTAAAAAAATTATGAACAACAAATACGTATCTATCAACAAGTGAATCTAAAAATTAAGTGAATTAAAAATTTGATCAACAGAATAAACTGGTGAATATACTAGAATCAGGAGCATTGAAAGGGAGTGGACTGATAATTCTCAGGGGGAAAAGGGTGAGGAGTATACAGGGAGAGACTGGACAAAAATCATATACCTATGGATGAGGTCAACGGGAGGGAGGGAAGGGTGGGAGCTGGGTGGAGGGGTGCTATGGAGGGGAAAAAAAAACAACAAATGTAATAATCTGAGTAATAAAATTTAATTAAAATTAAAAAAAAAGAAAAGAAATTGAGCTGGCGATGGAGACTAAAGAAACATCTAGGCAGAAAGAAGAGTGTCATATCATGGAAAGCAATGGAAGACCTCAAAAGAAGGTCACAAGATCAACCAAAGAACTTCTATACATGAATATAAGCCTAACCATTGGACACAGACACCTGGGGGTGAGGGCATGAGTGGGGGTGAGAGGGCAATGGGGGAATAAGGACACATATGTAATACCTTAATCAATAAAGAAAAAAATTAAAAACAAAAAAAACAAACCAGACAAATAAATGCTTGCTGATGTGATATTTGTCCAGAATAGGCTGCCACACATCTCATGGTAGAGAGATCTAGATCCAGATTTGCCTGGATTTGCTACTTTCTAGACTCCTGATGTTCTCTTTTATTTTATTTTTAAAATATATTTTATTGAGTTTTTACAGAGAGGAAGGGAGAGGGATAGAGAGTTAGAAACATCGATCAGCCACCTCCTGCACACCCCCTACTGGGGATATCCCCACAACCAAGATACATACCCTTGACCGGAATTGAACCTGGGACCTTTCAGTCCACAGGCCGACACTCTATCCACTGAGCCAAACCAGTTTCAGCCTGAGGTTCTCTTTTAGGTCAATTCTCTATTGGCCCCAAAAGGCATTTCTCTGTCAGCTGATTTTCACTGCCTTGGAGAATTCTTCTCTGTGTATGTTTCTGTTCTAACTAGAAAAAGGGAGAAGGAAAATATATTTTATTATGTCCCATTATGTGCCAAGTTGGGGCTAATATTTTGCATAGCTGCCTTTTGAGATACCCTTTTATCTTTTTATAATGTCCATTTTATAGATCAGGAAATATTCATAAAGGGAAAATAATTTGCCTAATTATCATTACAGTCTGGAAGCAACTGAACCAGAATTCAAAGCTGGATCTCTTCCAAAGCCTCTGGTTACCTCTTTAGGGAGCACAAATGATTTCAGAACCTACTATCTTTCTAAGCTCAGCTAATTTCCTACCTCCACAAAGTCTTCAATTCAGAATTATCTTCTTGATCTGCCCTTCCAGAGCACTCTGCCCCTCTCTCTATCTAATCTGGTTGATCGTTAACGGGGCAGGGCTCTACTTCCCTCATTTGATCACACTCCTCTGACAAGGTGTGGTACTCATGATGTATTTGTTAAATCACCCAATGAAGGCCAATGGCTGGGTTGCTCAGTTGGTTGGAGCATTGTCCCAATATGCTAAGTTGTGGGTTAGATCCCCAGTCAGGGCACATACAAGAATCAACCAATGAATGCATAAATAAGTAGAACAACACAACAAAAATCAATGTTTCTCTCTCTCTAAAATCAATAATTTAGAAAAGTAAAAAATAAAAGAACCAATGAAATTGTAGTTGGAATTTCAGGCTTTGTCACAGACTGTTAAAATGAAGGATTTTAGGCAGAGTTTTGGCTAGCTCTCTGAGTAAAGTCAGACCTGGGTCATCGTCTTCTTTTTTTTAAGTCTTTATTGTTGAAAGCATTACATATGTCCTTTTCCCCCCATTAAACTCTTCTAGCTCTCTCTTACCCCTCTGCCCCAGCAGACCTGAGTCTTCTTGATTTGTACAGAGTGTGTATATTATATTAGTTAGAAGCAGTAAGACTTTCTAGGCAAGATGCTTTTGGATCCCCAAGGGAGCAGGCATCTCTTATCTTAGGTCATTTTCTTTGGCCTCTGGCTTTGGAGTTCATTTCTTTCTGTGGTCTTCTTGCAATTTATAGAGCTTAGATCACTGCTACCTGGAGTGAAATAGTGTGAAAAAGCCCTCAACCTGGCTTTGGTTGGAATATACCTGTTGACTGTGGGTTGCTTTCCCTCCCCAAAGAGCATAATGAATTATTAATCCTGCATTTGGGATTTAAACTTTTTGCTACTTCTGTTATTAATGCATGTCACAGGATAAAGGCTTCCCTGGAGAAGGCACGCTTTTAAAGGCATTTTTTATAAGTTGAATGATCTTTATTACTGACTTGAAAAAATTATAAAAGTATTTTTAGGCCTTTTCTGTGTGTATAGCACACAGGCTTAGTATTTAACATCAGAAGTTTGTTCCTGCCTGGTTGGGGAGAGGTTAAGCAGGTGTAAAGATATTTGTCAAAGCTTGAACTGAACACTTAAAATGAGTGCATTTTACTACATGCAAATTATCTATAATAGTAAAAGAGTGATATGCTAATTAGACTGGATGTCTTCCAGATGTCATTCCAGACATCCTTCCTGACCAAGCTGGGGCCAGAGGGAAGCTAGCCTGGGTTCTGGATGCCTGTGGGTGGCTGGTGGAGGGAATCAGCCTAGGTCACTGATGCCTGCTGGCGGCCGGAGGAGCGAAGCAGCCCAGGTCCTGGGTGTTGGAGGGAAGCCAGTGCCAGCAGCTGAAGGAAGGAATGCCTATTCTTGCACGAATTTTTGTGTATTGGGCCTCCAGTATCTCAATAAAGTCAATTGAAAAGTAAACACAGCCTGGCTGGCATAGCTCAGTGGTTGAGTGTCATGGTTCAATACCTGGTCAGGGCACATGCCTGGGTTGCAGGCTTAATCCTAAGTAGGGGTGTTCAGGAGGTAGCAGATTGATGGTTTTCCCTCATCATTGATGTCTCTATATCCCTCTCTCCCTCTTCCTGCCTCTCTCCAAAATCAATAAAAACATGTTTTAAAAAAGTTTGTTCCTTTGGGAATAAGTAGTAAATTAGAATATAAAACAGTTAAAACACTTTCACTGGGAAAAGTAACATATAATAATAAAAGTGTAATATGCTAATTATTAGTAGACCAGATGGCTGAACAGCAGAACAACCATCTGGACAACCTTCTGGACAATGTTCTGGAAGAAGCTGAGGCTATGAGAGCTGAGCCCCTTGCATGAATTTCATGCATCAGGGCTCTAGTAAAATAATAACAAAAATATATTACACGGTAGGATGAAACAGTGTTTTTTTTAAGTTTTGGTATACTAGGGAATATGAAATAATTTAATCAAATAGAATGAATCAGATAGTGACACAAACCCTTTTGGTTTCTATAGTATGTAGAATAGATTATGAAATGTTCTTAGGAGAAGGGAAGAAAATGCATTTTGAGCTTTTTTCAAGTCCAGTACTCAGTTGTGTTCAAGGATAGTGAGCTTTCTGGGTGTGTCTGTTTCCCTGTTAAATGGGAACAATATCTACCTGGTTTAATTTTATAAGGATTCAATAAGGTAATGTATGTGAAGTGTTTTGTAAACTCTGAAGTGCTATTGTCATACTCATTGGGTGACTGGAACTAACTTGTTAGCACTGCAAAAAAAACTTTTGGTTTAAGATATGGCTTGACTTAGGTGGGAGGAAGTATGCAGAATTGATGAATAAACAGTTGAATTTTATGTGGGCAGCAGTTGAGAGGAATTCCTGTAAGGTGAGGGAAAGGACCGCATTCATCCCTTCAATACATATTTGTTGAGTCCTGCCTGGTGGTGTAGAAAGAAATTCAGATATCTACCTATTAAATGTGTGGTGTGCTAAATATGGAGGCAGCTTGGTTTAGGAATGAAGAAAACTCCATAAAGACAGGGGATTTTGTTTGTCATATACACCCTAGAGTAGTTTGGCATGTAGTAAGCTCTCAATAAATATTTGTTGAAAGAAAGGTTGTTTTGGAATTAGACAGACTGGGTTTGTATTTGGGCCCTGCCATTTACTAGCTCTTCTGAGCAAATTGTTTAATTTTTCAAATGCTTGGTTTCCTCATTTATAAAATGGGACTAGGATTAGCTATCATACATGGTTACTGGGAGGATATTTTTTTAGAAGTTAAAACCCTTTGTGCAAGTTCTAGCAAGTTGTCAATGAAAGATAGTTCTTTTCATTCTCCCTTCCTAGTTTGCAAAGGGTGGTGGAAACACAGAGGAAGAAGTTGGGGGAGCCTAATCAATGGCTTCACAGGTTTGACTTGACGATGTCTTCCTAATGTAGAATTACTGGTGTTTTTCTCCCAAAAGGAACTTGCTGGGGTTAATATGCTTTGCTTTTCTGCATTTCCTATGGTCTTGGTTGGGAGTGCTGGCTCTTGTCTTTCAAGGCAAGGTAAAATTCAAACTATAGTTTTGTGCAGAGGTTGTTCCCAGAAAAGCAGCTTTCTCTGGAGAGTCTGGACTCATCTGATTTGGATTAGGGTTTTATAGCCAGCCATTACCCTCCCCGCCTCCCAATCCCCCCTGCCACAGTAATTGTTAGTTATAGCTTTGACAACATGTACTCAGCTTGACTTCTGTTCTGGTTCAGTTGTAAATTCTCACAGGGATGTGGAGCAGAGCGTGTTTGCTTGGGTTAATCAGGTATTTATGAGTTGACCTTTACTAGTGAAAAGCCAGTTTTTCCCTCATGCATGAGTGACTAACAGGCTGAGGGCCTTACTCTGAGGCATTCCCAGGACTCTTAGAAGTTGTAGCACATTTATCTGCCATTTTCATATGTAAATAGGCCCGTGGGATCTATCTGCCTCTCAAACAAGGCTGCCCAACACCTCTTTCTTTTATCCTACAGTTTTAAGACACTGGAAATACCACTCTTCTTTCTCTTATCAACATTTTAGATTTTGGAACTTTCTCTTCTGGTTAATTTCTTGGGAGGGTGGTAAGCAGGGAGGAATTGTCTGGCCATCTGGGCTTCTTGCTTGCATATTGAAGCCACTTGGCAAGAAGTGGATAAAGAGCATGTTTGTGGATGGGAGTGGTCAGGCATTGGGTAAGCTAAGAGTTAGTTTGGGGTTTAAAGGGCCTGTGCATTCTAGAAGTAGAGGCAGTAAGTACCTGAGTTATGTCCTCAGTGCTCTCCTTTGGGAGCTGAGCATTGTCACAAGGGAGATCTCAAATATGGGCCCAGGAGAAGGAAAGAAGAAGTTTAAGGAAAGGAAACAGAGGGAAGAAAAGGGAACTTTGCTGAGCTGTTATTTTATGGTAGGGGCTTTATACCAATTATTTCCTTAAATCTTCACAACAATCATGTGAAGTTTACAGATAATGAAACCGAAGTCCAGAGACATTAAGCAACTTTCCCCAAGGTCACAAAGTTAGTGAATGATAATGATCATAGTTATCATTTATAGTACGTTGTGAAAGGCACATACCAAATTTATTTTTTTAAATGTACTTTATATAATTTACTAGAGGCCCCATGCACAAAGATTCGTGCAAGAATGGACCTGGGCTTTTCTTCCTCTGGCTGCTGGCATTGCCTTCACTCAGGCAGGAGCTGCTTTCCGCCTTCCCACGCTGCCCAGAGGCCTGGAGTGGCTGGGACAGCGTGGAATGCCTGTGTCATCGCCATGGTGACCATGCAAGTGTCTCACCTCTGGCAGCTTGGCACCTGTGTATGCAAACTAATCTGCCATCTTTGTTGGATTAATTTGCATACTCCTGATTGGCTGGTGAGTGTTACAAAGGTATGGTCAGTTTGCATCTTTCTCTTTTATTAGTGTAGATACCATAGTCTTTTAAAAAATATATATATTTTATTGATTTTTTTTTACAGAGAGGAAGGGAGAGGGGAAGAGAGTTAGAAACATCAATGAGAGAAAAACATTGATCAGCTGCCTCCTGCATGCTCCCTACTGGGGATGTGCCTGCAACAAAGGTACATGCCCTTGAACAGAATTGAACCTGGGACCCTTGAGTCCGCAGGCTGTTACTCTATCCACTGAGCCAAACCGGTTTCGGCATTACCACAGTTTTATGAATTATTATTATTACTTCTGCATTGCAAAAGAGGAAACTGGGAATTAGGTCACTCATCTACGCAATGGCAGGACAGGGATTTGAATTCAGAATCCTGTGATTATAAAGCTTGTTTCTTGATGTTCATGTCACTATAGATAGAAAAACTAGGATTCAAATGCAGTCATGAGAGCAAAGTTCATGTCTTTAACCATCTCTATATCCCCCTAACCTGTGGTAGTACCTACCACATTGTTAGTGCTCAACAAATGTTTGCTATGGAATCCAGCTCTGCTGTTACCCATGGCTCCCAGCTCCTTGCTCTGACCGTTTTCTCTTCATAGTTTGGCCTTACCCTACTAACCATCGTGGCCTCCCTGAATTTCCAACACACAGCATCTGATCCATAACTGATATTCTCCTGCTGCTTCACCCCTTTTTCCCCTGGGTACATACTGTTGCTCTCTATCACCCTTCAATCCTGTCCTTTTCCATACAGTTTCTCTGACTAATCCCAGAAACTTCCCTTTCCAGACTATAATCTTAGTTTGCACCATATAACTTGGCATTTAATTATCTACTGTTTCACCTACTAATTGTTTCATGGACATTAATCTTCTCTCTAGCCAGCTGGTGGTTGTCGTATCATAATGACCCCTCATATTAGTTTGTGCTTTGTCTTTATGAAGCACTTTCTTATTCAAGACCTGTCTTTTTGCTCATCATACCCATAGTAAACCTGTGAGATAAGATGGGAGGGGATTGTTATTTCCATATTATAACAGAGAAAACAAATGTAAAAGAGACAGGTGACTTTCCAAGGTTGTATGACTAATTAGGTCTCAGATCTACTGATTTTGGGCTTAATGGTTTGTCTGCCATGATTTAACATTTGTGTTTCTCCTTAGCATTTTCTTCCTACTTTTAAGGGCCAACCAAGGCAGAATACCTATTTGTGGGCTTTCAGAAGGTTTGGTTGGTAGACTGGGGAATTGTGGAGTGGCTCAAATAGCAATTTCAAGTACTTCTTAGTGGTATCAGTGCCCTGGGTTGCTACTACCTTTGCAAGAGGTTCTGTCCCTGTGGCTACTAGGATTAATTTTAAATGGAAAGGCATTGGTTTCTTCTGAGTGGTCAGAGCACTCCCTTTTATAAATACAGGAAATAGGCCAAGATGTATGGTGCTGGGAAGTTTTGTATTGTGACAATAGCACACACTTTGGAAGCAGGCAGACCAGAATTTAAAATCTGGCTCTGCTATTTGTTATTAATCTCATGACCTTGGGTAAATCATTAATCTGTAGGAGCCATAGGGGCTGTTTTGAGAAAGTATTTAAGGGCTACATATTAGCTCTTAAAAAAGGAAGTATTTATTGGTGGTTTTAATAGTCAATACTAGAGGCCCAGTGCACAAAATTCATGCACTAGGGGTGTGTGTCCCTCAGCCCAGCCTGCACCCTCTCCAATCTGTGATCCCTTGCACAATCTGGGACTGCTAACCACTTGCCTGCCTGCCACCTGCCTACCTGATTGCCCTTAACCGCTTCTGCTTGCCAGCCTGACCACCCCCTAACTGCTCCCCTGCCAGCCTGATTGATGTCCTGATTACCTGCGCCTTGGGTAGTCCTGGGAAGCTGGGCAGTCTCCATCTGAGGCTTGCCTGTGCCTGGGGGGCCGAGGGGACTGGGGGACTCTGGAGACAGGCATGTGGAGCAGCCGGACTTGCCTGGGGGCAGGCCTGTCCCTGTCCCGTGCCTGCCACCCTGGTGGGCTGAGGGGACTGGGTGCTGTCATCTTGTGGCTCTGAGCACATCTTTGAGGTAGCAACAGCAATTAGCATATTCCCTCCTTATTGGCTGTGGGTGCTGCCATCTTTGTTATGGTGTGGCAGTCAATTAGCATATTCCCTCTTTATTAGGTAGGATTACTATAAGCATAAAGTATAAGGAGGCTGAGGAGGCTGTGCCTATGGCCTTTGGAGGTTACTCCTTGTGGCTTGATTTCCAGGAACTAGTGATAATATGCTACGTTGGCGTTTTTTGGCTGATAGGGCTGAGTGTGAATGTTGTGCCCCAAGTTTCTAGTCTCCAGGTCTCTAGTACCTCCTGAGTACAATGAAACAGTTTGTGAACAGCATGGGTATGGTTTCACTGGCAAACTTTGGGGAGTAAAGTTTTTGTTTTTCTGAAGCATTAGAATTTTTCTTTAGCATTAGAATTGTTTCTGAAAAGTCAAGAACCCATTTATTGAGAGATGTTCAGTTATTTCTGAAACCAGATATTGCTTCAAAGCTGTTTGTTAAATAATTCTTTTCTTGAACCTCTGCCCCTCCCCAAAAGAAAATAACCAGATTCAGAGCATTGTGTGATGATTATGACTTTGGTCACCCTGACCTCCCAGCCTCCAGCTCCCTTCTCAGAGATAGCACCATCCAGAATGCTGCTTTAAGCGAGGTCATTCTGTGAATAAAGATATGACACACACACACACACACACACACACACAATGGCATACTACTCAGCCATGAAAAGAATGAAAGCTTGCCATTTGCAACAATATGGATGGACCTTGATGGTGTTATGCTAAGCAAAATAAGTCAGAGAGAGAAAGACAAGTACTGTATGATTTTACTCATATGTGGGTTCTAAAAAACCAAACAAATGAACAAACAAAACCAAACCAATTTCATAGATATAGAAATTAGGTTGGTGGTTGCCAGAGGGAAGGCCAGGGGCCAGCAAAATGGGTGAAGGGAATCAAGAGGAATAAACTTCCAGTCTAGCCAGTGTCGCTCAGTGGTTGAAAGTCAACCCATGAACCAGGAGGTGGTCATGGTTAGATTCTTGGTCGGGACATGTGCCTGGATTGTGGGCTCGATCCCTAGTGGGGGTTGTGCAGGAGGCAGCTGATTGATGATTCTCTCTCATCATGATGTTTCTATCTCTCTCTCCCTCTCCCTTCCTCTCTCTGAAACCAATAAAAACATTTTTTTTTAAAAAAGAGGTAAAACTTCCAGTTATAAAATAAGCCATGGGGAAGTAATGTACAGCATGATGACTATGATCCACAGTATTTGCATTTCAAATTTGAAAGTTGTTAAATCAAAAGCAAATCTTAAAAGTTCTCATAAAAAATGTTTTGTAACTTTGTATGGTGACATGGTAAATAGATTTAGTGTAGTGAACACAATGTGCCAGTATACATTTGTCAAATCATCTTGTACATACACCTGAAACTAATATAACGTTGTATGTCAATTGTGGGTCAAAGCGAAAGAAATGTTGAGATATTTGAATAAAAAAAGATATTAAAAGTGAACAAAAAAGAGAGGTCATCGGTCCCTTTTCCTTTATTCTTCATTTATTACCTGGTATGTGCTGTATGGAAAACAGAACAAGTACTCCTGGACGCTATTTAAAAGGGAGCTTGCTTTCTCATTGGGGATTTTAGATAGCCTGATACAGGAAATGACTAAAGAATGAGCACAAAGGAACATAACTTATTGCTAAAATGGCAGGTTTGGATGTCTGGGGGATGTGAGGGCAGGCTTCCTAGAAGGGTATGAAAAAGCAGCTAGATGTGGAAACATCAGTGGCTTTTGAATTTTTCCTTTAGAATATGGTGCCATGAGCCATTCATCTTTTTTTTTTTTAAATTGAGGTGAAATTCACATAACATAAAATTCACCACTCATATACACAACTCAGTGGCATTTAGTGCATTGACAATGTTGTATAACCATAATCTCTATGTAGTTCCAACCATTTTCATCACTCCAAAGGAAACTTGTTACCTCTTAAGCAGTTGGTTTCATTTTCTCCTCTCCCCTTTCTCTTGCAGCCACCAATCTGTCTCCTGTTACTATGAACTTACCTATTCTCGGCATTTCATAGGAATGCAATAATAAAATTTATTACCTAATGCATCTAGCTTCTTTCACTTGACCTAGTATTTCGGAGGTTCATATTGTAGCACGTACCATATAGAATGAAGTAGTACTTTATTCCTTTTTATGGGCAGCTAATATTGCATTGTAATATATATCACAGTTTCTTTATTCATTCATCTGCTGATGGACAGGGCTGTTTTAATCTTTTGGCTACTGTCAATAGTGCTGCTATGAACATGTGTGTACTTGTTGAATATCTGTGTTTTTAAAAAAATTTAATAAATCTTTATTGTTCAGATTATTATTTTGTTCCTCTTCCCCCCACCCAAGGCTCCCCTCCACCCAGTTTCCACCCCTCCTTCTACCCTTACCTTCCCCCGCATTGTCCTCATCCATAGGTGTAGGATTTTTGTCCAGTCTTTCCCTGCACCCCCCTCACTCCTTTCCCCCTGCGAATTGTCAGTCCACTCCCTTTCTATGTCCCTTATTCTATTATATTCACTAGTTTATTCAGTTCATCAGATTTTTAATTCACTTGATTTTTAGATTCACTTGTTGACATATAAGTATTTGTTGTTCATAATTTTTATTTTTACCTTTCTTCTTCTTCCTCTTCTTAAAAAGTACCTTTCAGCATTTCATATAATACTGGTTTGGTGTTGATGAACTCCTTTAGCCTTTTCTTATCTGTGAAGCTCTTTATCTGCCCTTCAATTCTGAATGATAATATTGCTGGGTAGAGTAATCTTGGTTGTAGGTTCTTGCTATTTATCACTTTGAATATTTCTTGCCACTCCCATCTGGCCTGCATAGTTTCTTTGAGAAATCAGCTGACAATCATATGGGTGCTCCCCTGTGGGTAATGAACTGTTTTTCTCTTGCTGCTTTTAATATTCTCTCTTTGTCTTTTGCTTTTGGCATTTTAATATGATGTCTCTTGGTGTGGTCCTCTTTGGATTCCTTTTGTTTGGGGTTCTGTGTGCTTCTTGGACTTTTAAATTTATTTCTTTCATCAGGTGGGGAAAGTTTTCAGTCAATATTTCTTCAAATAGATTTTCAGTATCTTGCTCTCTCTCTTCTTCTGGCATCCCCATAATTCTGATGTTGTTACATTTGAAGTTGTCCCAGAGGCTCCTTACATTATCTTCACATTTTTGGATTCTTTTTTCTTTTTGCTTTTCCAGTTCAGTGTTTTTTGCTTCTTTGTATTTCAAATCTTTGACTTGATTCTTGTGTTCCTCTAGTCTGCTGTTAGATCTCTGTATAAAATATTTTTTTAAATATATTTTATTGATTTTTTTACAGAGAGGAAGGGATAGGGATAGAGAGTTAGAAACATTGATGAGAGAGAGACATCGATCAGCTGCCTCCTGCACGCCCCACACTGGAGATGTGCCCACAACCAAGGCACATGCCCTCGACCGGAATCGAACCCGAGACCCTTCAGTCTGCAGGCCGACGCTCTATCCACTGAGCCAAACCAGTTTCGGCTGTATAATATTTTTTATTTTAGTCAGTGTATGTTTAATTTCTCATTGGTCCTTTTTCATCTCCAGTTGGTCATTTTTCATCTCCTCTTGGGTCTCACTATATTTATCCATCTTTTCTATGAAATTCTTCAAAAATCTTATAACCGTGGTTTTGAACTCTATATCCAGTTGTTTATTTTCCTCCATTTCTTTCTTTTGTGATCTGTTCCTTTATCTCTGCATTTTCGCTGCTTCCCTGAGTTGGTGCAGTAGCTTTGTGTGCTAGGTGTTCTATATGGCCCAGTAGATCCGCCTCCTCAGTTACCTGAGGTGGACTCTCTTGGTGCACCCTTTTGTGTACTGTGTGTACAGCCTTGTAGTTAAGTCCTCCCTTCAGCATTTCATATAATACTGGTTTGGCAATGATGAACTCCTTTAGCTTTTTCTTATCTGTGAATTGATTGTAAGGATCAGCTGTGTTTACACCAGAAGAACTTCTGTGCTGGAGTCAGCCTTATGATACAAGACTTGTAAAATTGTAAAAGCCTCTCTGTTCAGCTTGGATGGGTTGGAGTCTCAGGGCTGAGCACAGACACCCCCTGAGTGTGTCCCTTATGGATCTGAGCAGTTGTAACCTGAATGGTCCTACTCTGACCCCTGGGTACACTGGCTCTTGGATCTCCAGGAAGGTGCTAATTTAGCCTCTGTCTGAGGCCACCCAGAAGGAGCTACGGAGAGATCTGGGGTTCAATGCAGTCAGGAGTTTTCCTCTCCCTCCTGTAGAGGAAACCAGCCAGGCACTCCACTGCCCCCATCTTCTCCACGTATGTGTCTTTGTACCTCAGCTTTTTGCAGCTTCTGAGTCTCTGTGAGCCCCTCTCTTTCCTTCTAGTTGTAGGATTTCCACTCAGCCAGCTTTCCTGTGGTTCTGGATGATGCCTGTTCTGTCTTTTAGTTGTAGTTTTGAAATTGATGTGCGAGGCAGCAATTTCGGTATTTATCTATGCCGCCATCTTGGTTTCTCAAGTATATGTTTTTAATTAATTTGGGCATATACTAGGAGTAGAATTGCTGGGTCTGGGGTAATTCTATGTTTAAGTTTTTAAGGAACTGTTTTCCATAGTGGTTGAACCGTGTTATACTCCCACCAGCAATATATGAAGGGTCCAAATTTTCCATATTCTCACTAACATTGGTTATTGTGTGTGTGTTTTTAATTATAATTATCCTAGTGGGTATGAAATGGTATCTCATTTTGGCTTCCATTTTAATTTTTCTGATGACTAATGGTGAGCATCTTTTTCTGTGCTTGTTGGCCATTTCTATGTCCCCTATGGAGTAATGTCTGTTCAAGTCCTTTATCCATTTTTGAATTGGGTTTTGTTTTTGTGTTGTTGAATTGTGTGATATTTAATTTAATTTTACTTTATTTTATTTATTTTTAAAATCTTTATTGTTCAGATTATTATAGTTGTTCCTTTACTACCCCTCCCCCCATAGGGCCTCTCCATCCAGTTCCCACCCCACCCCATGTCCTTACCTCCCCATACACTGTCCTCATCCATATGTGTATGATTTTTGTCTAGTCTCTTCCCACACTGCCCTCACCCCTTTTCCTGAGTATTGTCAGTCCACTCTCTTTCTATGCCACTGATTCTATTATATTCACTAGTTTATTCTGTTCATCATAT
>JAAGEH010000135.1:12107502-12130440 GCA_011751065.1 Lasiurus cinereus | reverse complement strand
TGTTTTAAGTTCTTAACACAGTGCCTGGTATAAAGTGTTTAACAATGTTAGCTATTATTTATATTATTTTGAAATTGAGGATTGATAAATCCCCATCCTATCCTTATAGAGTTAAATGTAGTGAGAAAGATTTTTTTAAACAAATAATTAGAAATATGAAGTGCAGATTGCCATGGGAGTCTATGCAGAGGGACCTAACAATGTTTGGAAGGCTCGGGATTTTCTGAGTAAATGTCAAAGGTGGGACCCAACGTAGAAAAGGAGCAGCACAAACTCTGAGGCCTGACTGGCTGGGTTTGAATATTGGCTTTGCCACTTAAGAATTATGCTTCTTTGGGCAAGTTATTTATTTATTTGTTTTCATTATTATTTTATTTTATTTTTTGGGGGCAAATTATTTAATAGTCCTATATCTTTTATCTGAATAATGAGGATAATAATATCTATCTCATAAGGTAGTTAAGAGGATTAATAAAACAATATTTGTAGTGCTTAGGGCTAGACCTGGCACATAACTCTCTATCCCTCTCTCTTCATTCTGTGTATATGTTAAATAACATATATAGATGAAGCACATTCTTTTTGAAACATAAATCTTGCCCAGCCTGCATGGCTCAAGTGGTTGATCATCAACCTGTGAACCAGGAGGTCGGGGTTTGATTACTGGTTGGGGCACATGCCCGGCTTGTAGGCACATGCCTGGGTTGCAGGCTCAATCCTCAGTGGGGTCATGCAGGAAGCAACCAATCAATGGTTCTCTCTCATTGTTGAGGTTTCTATCTTTCTCCCTCTCCCTCCTTCTCTGAAATCAATAAAAATATATTTAAAAAAAAGATAAACCTCAGTCTCTTTTTTATAAAGACTTGCCTTGTACGTCTACCAAGGTTGTTCATTTTCTTTTTTTGTGTCATTACTGTAATTAGTATAGCTCTTCGTTATGATTCTTATCACTATTGTACTGCAATAAACAAATTTATATGAATTTCTTGAGGCTTTGAATTTTCTTATTCATTTTGTTCTTAGTGCCTAGCTAGCAAAGGGTTTTGAACAGGGATGTTTAGTAAGTATTTGTTTTTGAGTGAATAAATAAATTTGCTTTTAGAATTTCAACAAGCCTAATGGAAATTGTACATTTACCACAATAAAAATGTCTTTTTTTTTAGATTTCAGTTATGCCAGTTTTGCGTGGTAATATGAATTTGCTTATGCTGATAAGGTACTTTGACTGTCATTTGATGGAAGCCAGTTAATAAATGACCTTGGATACAAGCATAGAGCTGAAATAAGCAGCTGGTAGGCAGCAGGGGCCCTGTGCTTGAATGTCTGTCAACATGTTTACTTTCACTTTCTTGCTCCTTAGCACCAAAGCCTAGATGGTGAAGTGTGTGAATTCACAATATTATTAAAATGCTTTTTTTCTTAATTTTTGAAATTGATTTTAGAACTAGAGGAAAGGAGACATTGAGTTATTGTTCCTCTTATTTATGCACTCATTGGTAAATTCTTATATTCGCCCTGGCTGGGGATCAAATTTGCAACCTTGGCATACTGAGACAATGCTCTAACCAACTGAACAAGCTGGACAGGGCTAAGTTTTGATTATTGTATAAGGTTGCTTAAAACCTGGGTCAGCTTTTTGAAAAGAAAAAGTATTAATAATAAACACAGCTGAAAGTGATGAATTATTTCTCAATAAGTACACTTTGTTTATAGATAAAATAATTTAAAACATGAGAGGTTGTTTAAAGAAAATAATATATTGATAAAAAGGATAGGTGTCACTATTTCTGAGTCAGGAATAAGCAGTTAATGAACTCCTTTAGCTTTTTCTGTCATTATCACTAAACTTCCCCCCCGCCCCTAATGTTGGCCTTCCTCACAAGGGCCTTTCACTTACTATTATTATTTTTTTGGTCATTCTTTAAGGTGTCCTATTCAGGTAGCAGAGCTAAGATTTGAAGCCAGGTTCTCTCACTCAGGTTTCTGTATTCCTTCCAGTGCAACAGTGGTTTTTCAAACTGTTTCCAGGTGTCCTAGGGTTTCCTGGACACCTGGCTCAGGAGTTGAGCCATTGGGAAGAGCTATAGATTTTTCTCACGTATCTTAAACTAAAAAACAAAACAAAACAAAACACAACAACTTAAAAATGTTTTTATTGATTTTTTTTTTTTTTACAGAGAGAGGAAGGTAGAGGAGAGAGAGAGAATGACATTGATATTGGAGAGAAACATTGATTGGTAGCACAAACCCCAATTGTGGATCTGCAACCTGAGTATGTGCTCTGATCAAGAATGGAACTGGTGACCTTTCAGAGAACACAACTAACTGAGCAGCCACATTGGCCAGGGCAAAAAAAACCTTTTTTTTTATTGTGGAAAAATTTAAAGATAGTTATATCTAGAGAGAGCAATATAATGAATCTCTATGTGGATGTAAGAATGTCTAAACCTGTAGAAAAAAACTTATAATAGTCCTGGAAGTAAGATCTTAACAGATTAAGAAAATGCTCTGGCAATGATTCTCTCTTATCATTGATGTTTCTATCTCTCCCTTTCCCTTCCTCTCTGAAATAAATAAAAAAATATTTTTTAAAAGTGCTCTGGAGAATGACAGTTCTGCAGTTCCTTTTAAAGCAAGGCTGGGATTGGATTACAGGAGAGTTAAGATTATTTGCTCTTTTGAGGGCATATACCTTTGAGGGTATTACTTCTGGTTAACTTAAGAATAAGAATAATGGACAGGGCTTGCTTACAAATCTTTTAATAAAGAAATATAGGTATGGGGCATAACTGCCTGCCATGACCTGCCCACTTAGGAATTTATGATCAGATCACCCTGTAAGGTTACTTTTGGTTAGATTTATTATAGAGTCCCCTTTTCATCCATATTCAAGTGCTCTTTACTTCAATTATGCACTCATGTCCAATTTTAACCTTATTTCATCTTTTTTTAAATATAAATCTTTATTGTTGAGATTATTATAGAGGTCCTTTCCCCTTACCTCCCAGAGTTCCCACCCCACCCCAGGCCCTTGCCACCCTATTGTCTGTATTCATAGGTAATGCATATGTGCATTTAAGATCTTTGTCTAATTTCTTCCTGCATCCCTTTCCCTCTGAGAATCGTCAGTCTGTTCCATTTCCATGCCTCTGATTCTATTCCATTAACCAGTTTATTATGTTCATAGATTTTTTATTCATTTGATTTTTAGATTCAATTATTGATAGATAGGTATTTATTGTCACTTTGTTGTTCATATTTTTTTGTATTTTATTGTTTTTTTACAGAGAGGAAGGGAGAGAGATAGAGAGTTAGAAACATCGATGAGAGAGAAACATCTATCAGCTGCCTCCTGCATGCCCCCTACTGGGGATGTTCCCACAACCAAGGTACGTGCCCTTGACCGGAATTGAACCTGGGACCTTTCAGTGTGCAGGCCAATGCTTTATCCACTGAGCCAAACTGGTTTTGGTTGTTGTTCATATTTTTTATCTTTACCTTTTTCTTCTTCTTCCTCTTCTTAAAGAATATCCTTCAGCATTTCATATAATATTGGTTTGGTATTGATGAACTCCTTTAGCTTTTTCTTATCTGTGAAGCTCTTTATCTGACCTTCAATTCTAAATGATAGCTTTGCTGGGTAGAGTAATCTTGGTTGTAGGTTCTTGCTATTCATCACTTTGAATCTTTCTTGCCACTCTCCTCTGGCCTGCATAGTTTCTGTTGAGAAACCAGCTGACAATCATATAGACACTCCTTTGTAGGTAACTACCTGTTTTTCTCTTGCTGCTTTTAAGATTCTCTTTGTCTTTTGCCTTGGCATTTTTTTTTTTTGAATATATTTCTTTATTGATTTCAGAGAAAAAGGGAGAAGGAGAGAGAGATAGAAACATCAATGATGAGAGAGAATCATTGATGGGCTGCCTCCTGCATGCTTCCCACTGGAGATCGAGCCCAAAACCCAGGAATGTACCCCCAGCCAGAACCAGAACTGTGACCCTTTAGTCCGCAGGCTCGTGCTCTGTCCACTGAGTCAAGCCGGCCAGGGCTTGTCCTTGGTATTTTAATTATGATGTGTCTTGGTGTGGTCCTCTTTGGGTTTCTCTTATTTTTTTGGTTCTCTGTGCTTCCTGCACTTGTAGGAGAAGTTTTCTGTCATTATTTCTTCAAATAGGTTTTCAGTATCTTGCTCTCTCTCTTCTGGCACCCCCATAATGATGTTGGTACGTTTGAAGTTGTCCAAGAGGCTCCTTAAACTATCTTCATATTTTTGGGTTCTTTTTTCTTTTTTCTTTTCCAGTGGAGTGTTTTTTTTCTTCTTTGTATTTCAGATCTTTGACTTGATTCTTGCAATCCTCTAGTCTGCTGTTGAATCCCTGTATATTATTTTTTATTTCAATCAGTATATGCTTAATTTCTGACTGGTCCTTTTCCATTCTTTGGCATTCTCACTAAGATCCTTGAAAATCTCACTGAGTTCCTCGGAGGTTTCTAGAAGATTCTTGAGTACCCTTATAACTATGGTTTTGTACGCTATATCCAGTAGTTTGCTTTCTTCCATTTCTTTCATTTGTGACATGTTTCTTTGTTTCTGCATTTTGGCTGCTTCCCTGTGTTTGTTTCTTTGTATTGGATAACTGCTAAGTCTCCTTGAGTTGATAGAGTGGTCTTGTGTTGTAGGTGTCTTATAGGGCCCAGTGGTTCAGCCTTCCCAATTACCTGAGGTGGACACTCTTGGTGCACTCCTTTGTGGGCTGTGTGCACAGTTGAACCTTAATTGCTGTTGGTATCCCTGGGACCTCCAGGCCAATTGACTGTGGGGGCCAGCTACAACTACAGTGGGAAAGCTGCTGCTGTGCAGGAGACACTCTTATGGAGCAGAACTTGCTTCGGTGAGGCTTTGGTGCTCACTAAGTCTGCCCCTTGAGTGTGTTGCTTATGAGTATGAAGAGTTGTAATCTGGTATGCTTTCACACTGACCACTAGGTACACTGGCTCTTGGGTCTTTAGGGAGATGCCAAATCAGCCACTACCTGGGGCCATCCAGCAGGAGCTACAGAGAGAGATCTGCAGATTCCTCCTCTTTATATCAGGTTTGGAAGTGCCCAGATGAGGTCCAGCTGTGAAGCAAGGTAGGTTGGTGCTGGTGCTGGGTCTTGGGCCTTTTATTGATAGGTTTGTGGCTCTCTGATCTAGCTGCAACTTGTTTGACAGATTTTTAGCCAGACTCAGTGTGCTTACTTCTTTATTTCTCCAGTTGTAGTTCTTCCATTCAGCCCATTTTCTGGTGGTTCTGGACGATGGGTTGTTCTTTATTTTAGTTGTAATTTTGATGTGGTTGTGGGAGGCAGTAAGTACAGGGGATTACCTATATCACCATCATGGTTCTCTCTCAGTCTTATTTCATCTTTACTCTCCTACCCACTTGGATTATTTTGAAGCAAATTCCAGACATATTTCATTTATAAACATTATAATATATATTTCTAAAAGAACTCTATTTGAAAACATGAACAAAATATAATTATCATGCCCCCAAATTTAATAATAATCCCTTAATATCATCAATTCACCAGTGTTTAAATTTCACAAAATGACTCAGAAAATTTTTTTTAAGTAGATTTGTTTATATCAAGATCCAAAGAAAGTCTGCACATTGGTTGATCTAAATCTCAAATCTCTTCTAATCCATAGCTTACACGCTCTTTCTTCTTCTTCTTTTCCTTGCAATTTTATGTTGAAGAAACTGGGTCATTTGTCTTGAAGAGTTCCCCAATTTCTGGATTTTGCTGATTACCTCTCTATGGTGGCATTTAACATGTTCCTATATCATCTGAATTTTCTGTAAATTGGTACTTGGACCTAGATGCTTGATCACATTCAGGTTCAATCATTTCTTTTTTCTTTTTTGAAAGGATGTCTTGAGTATATATGTTTTTCTCTCTTTTTGTATTTTTAAGATTGATGTATGGGTTCAGATGTTGTCAACCTGACCTAGTCATTAAGATATTCCATCAGCTTTTTGCATAATGATTTTAGAAGCCATTGATGTTTTGATTATTTTATTGGAGACTTGATTATATATTTAGACTTCTAATTAGATTTGAATGGAACTGCATTTGAAAAAGAAGGTTACACTGGTTATAAATAAATTTTGAAAGCTTTCGGATTGTAGCTGTTCTCTAAGAGCACCAATTACTGCAGGAACCAGAAACTGTTAAGTGGAGACATGACAGTAATGAACCTGTTAGACTTTTAAACATTTACTTCCTCATGTGTGTTGCTCTTGGCCTACATTCTTTCCCAACTCAACAGTTAAGGCCTTACAACACAAAGAGCCCATATTTTTTAACTTTTGAAGGCTAGAAAGGGATGGACTTTATTACCCAATAGCCAGGTTTGGGGGAGGGAGTCCTAAGAGGTGGAATGAGAGTTCTGCTTTAATGAGAGAGGAAGTGGTTAAGTTCCTGGGGCCTATGCAGCCTGAAGAAGATTCTGAAATGTCGCCTTGGGAGCATCTAAGAGTAGACTCTCCCAACGGAGGATAAGAAGACTAGTCCCTTATCCTCACCCCTTAGGAGATTCCCTAGTCTGTCCAAAGAGTCCGGATGGTTGGGCTTTAGTTGTGTCACATCTGGCATATCCCAGGCCAGGTCCCAGTAGTTATGTTTAGGCCTGACTATTAGGAATCTTAAGCTGATAACCTCAGGACAGTTTGAAGGCTCCTTGTTTTGGCTCTGTTCTAAGGAAGGCCAAGGGTAAGAACCTCTTAGCAATAGATTTGGCTGATCCATAGCCAGCAATACCTTATGTCACTCTAGCCAAGAAAAGAGCTGCTATGGAGCACTTGGTGTTCTCTAGCCTTTGCAGAGGTCATAGGCAGACAGGGCAGAGGAACAAGGCCTTAATTAGCTAGGGACTGCTGGAGCAAAGCCACTTGTCAGCATCTTAGCTCTCAGTGGGTCTGGCTTCTTCTTATAGTGGCAGTGCAAATACTCCCTTCTTTTTAGTGTTTAGATCGCTGAGACATAATTCTTCTTCTGTGAGTTTTAAGACATTCATATGAAGTGTGGTTCAAGTCTGATTTTAAAAGCAAGATAGGGGGAATGACAAAAATTTTTTGTCTGTGCTCAAGCACATTTTATTTCATTGGTTCTGAACCAATGATTCTGTGAGTTGCAGGTGAAATCGAAGCCCAGAAAGGAGAAGTATTTAATTGAGGTTATAATTGTAAGACTCTGGATTCCCAGATTAATGCTTTTTTTGTATTAACCAATATGTTTAGTAAAAGGGGAAAGGAGGAAGATGGTAAATGAAATTGAAAAACTTTTATGTGCCAGGCTATGCTAGATACAAAGGATACGAGGAAGTGTGAGTTTCAGTAATCTCTACCCTCATGATACTCATAATTTGGTGATGTTTACTGCTATGATAAAAAATGGAGATATAAAATAGAAACATAGAGGGCAATGAAAGGTCAGAAGGGGTCTCCTAATCATTAGTGGTAGGGAAGTATTCCCAGAGAAGGTGGCATCTTGGCTAGTCTAATGATGAAGAACATGGGCCCTGAGGTTAGTTGTTCTGGATCCCATCCATGACTAGTAATAATTTGGACAAGTTACTTAACCTCTCTGAGCCTACCTCCTTATCTATAATGTATATATTTATATTATCTACTTAATTCAGGCTGTTGAGAAGATTAAGATGAAATAATCCTTATTGAATATTTAGTAGATTGTTGGACACATAAGATGCTCTCATTAATTATTAACCATTATAACTGTCATTTTCTAACCTGTATTTTTCCTATATTCAGTTCAAGTGGGGACAAATGAAACCACACTTTCTTAGGACCTTTTATCAATAAAGTAGGGGTTTATTTAAGTGATTTCAAAATATTCCTTACTGGCCTAAAATTCTGTCAAAGTCAAAACTGCCAAAGTTGCCCCAGGAGGGCAACTGTCAGGTAACTTTGTCTTTGATGGCAATCCAACCTGGCTTGTGCTCCCTAAAACCATCTCTTGTCAGCTCCTAGAAATGCTATCTATAATAATAAAAGGGTAATATGCTATTTAGACCAGACAGCTTCCGGATACCTTCCGGACTAAGCCATGGTGGCAGGACCGAGGCAGAGGCAGTTAGGGGCAATCAGGCCAGTAGGGGAGAGCAGTTCAGGGGATCAGGCTGGCAGGGGAGAGCAGTTCAGGGGATCAGGCCAGCAGGGGAGAACAATTAAGGTAATCAGTATGGCAGGAAAGAGCAGTTAGGGTGATCAGGCCAGCAGGGGAGAGCAGTTAGGGGCATTAGGCAGGCAGGCAGAGTGGTTAGGGGTATCTGGCAGGCATGCTGGTGAGCGGTTAGGAGCCAGCAGTCCTGGACTGCAAGAGGGATATCAAACTGCCAGTTTAGGCTTGATCCCACAGGTATTTGGTCTAAAATGGCATTCGGACATCCCCTGAGGGGTCCTGGATTGGAGAGGTTGCAGGCCAGGCTGGAGGACATCCTCCAACCCCCGTGCACGAATTTCATACATTGGGCCTCTAGGGCCCAATGTCTGATAAAGACCTCTCTTTTCTCTGTTTCATTGGGTAGGCTATAAGCTGTACTCCTATAAAAACTGTTCCTATTCCTCTAGAATTCATGCTCTTCATCACTAAATTGGCTGAGGTACCAGTTTCTCTGGGAAGCCTTCTGACAATTTCCCCTACCATCAAAGATTAGGGGTCCCCCCGAGCTTTCATTGCTTCTGATCTCTCTCTTTATCTCAAGTCCTTATTCCCTTTATCATAGCAATAAGTATCACCAGATTATGAGTTCCATTAGGGCAGAGATTACTAAAGTTTACACTTTCTTGTATTCCTTGTACTTAGCATTACATCTGCAGCTCTGTAAACATTTTTAAGAATAAACAACTGTCAAAGAATATAGTTGGATGATAAAAAGACATAGGATTTAAAGTCAAACAGAGATCTGAATCTAGACTAACTTTCTCCCAACCTTATTGTGAAGGAGAAATAAGGTAATTTTAGTAGTCCAAATAGTTTAGGCATTCTCTCCTGCTCTAGAGTTCCGTTCACTTGGGTAACTAGAATAATAGTATCTTTATACATATGTACAGTGCAAACTTTTAAAATAAGTGTTCTTCATAACATTGCTATCATATGAAAGATAGTCGCTATACTATATAATAAAAGGCTAATATGCAAATAGACCAAGTGGTGGAACAGCTGGAACAACTGAACAACCAAATAACTGGTTGCTATGACATGTGCTGACCACCAGTGTGTGGAACATGGTGGGCATCAACCGTGGTGGGATGGTGGAGCAGGTGAATGGGGTGCCAGACCAAGGCAGGGTGCTGGTCGCTGTCATAGGGGCAAGCCTCTGGTGGTTATTGAAAATTCTTTTGCTCCTGTGTTGCAGTCCCGCCTGGTGCTTGCACTGGTGCCAGCGCTGGAGCTGCCACTTGTACCCACTGCCAGTGCTGGCCCCACTTGCACCTGCAGTCAGCACCAGAGCTACTGCTTGCACCTGTTGCTGGCTCCCGGTGCTAGTCCTAATCGCTTGGCTCCGTCAGAGGGTGTGAGTGGCAGCTGCTGGCTCCTATTACCCCTCAGGGCTTCTCCACCTTCCCCTGCTCTTGAGGTGCAGTCAGGGCTGGCATCCACTGCCAGCGCCAGACCACTGCTTGCATCCACTGCTGGCCCCAGTTGCTCCGTGCTGTCATTGGGAGTGAGTGGGGCTGGCACTGTCAGTGTGTGGGAGCAGTGGCAGCAGGAGCAGAGTTGCCAGCAGAGAGGGGACCAGGGACCATGGCATGAGGGTTGGGTGGGGATATGGAGAATGGGCTGAGACCCACTGCTGTGCCCACTGCAGCCTCATGGCCCACAGTTCCTTTTAAGGTGCACAAATTCATGCCCTGGGCCCCTAGTTACTCTATAAAAGGCCTTTGAGATCAACTTTGGAAAAGTTGGAAATCTTTAGTATGATAAGGAAAGATCTGCAGGGTTTCCTACATTTTTTTGATCATGGAATCTTTTCTCCTCCTAAAAGAACAACTATTGATATTTTATAAGACACTAGAGGCCCGATGCATGAAATTCATGCCTGGGGGGTGGAAATGTCTCTCAGCCAGGCCTGCACCTTCTCCAATCTGGGACCCTTTGGAGATTCCAACTGCCGGTTTAGGCCCAACCCTACGGGTCTAAACTGGCAGTCGGACCTCCCTTTCACAATCCGGGACTTCTGGCTCCTACCCGCTCACCTGCCTGGCAGCCAGATCACCCCCTAACTGCTCCCCTGCTAGAGTGATTGATGCCTAACTGCTCCCCTGCTGACCTGATCACCCCCAACTGCCCTCCTCTGCTGGCCTGATTGTCCACAACTACCTTCCTTTGCTGGCCACGTGAGAGTGGCCATCTTGTGACAGCAATCTTGTGGTGGCATTGCGTGTGACACCATCTAGGCTTTTATTATATAGGTTCATATTCAATGGAACACAAATAGATACATGAGCACAAAGTGGCTTCCTCTATCAGTAGGCCTTGGAGAAGTAATAGGTCAAGCTGTCCTTTGTCTGGCAAGCTACCTCCAGTTTTTCTTTCTTTTTACAGACTGGGTTGTTGCTGCAGAAAGCTGGAGATCTTGGTTAATTCATCAGTTCCTGGTTATATCCCAGACTCAGTGGTAGGAGATTAAGCTAATTGTGCCTCTATAGTTGGCCTAGTCCAGTGGTTGGCAAACTCATTAGTCAACAGAGCCAAATATCAACAGTACAACGATTGAAATTTCTTTTGAGAGCCAAATTTTTTAAACTTGAACTTCTTCTAACACTACTTCTTCAAAATAGACTCACCCAGGCCATGGTATTTTGTGGAAGAGCCACACTTAAGGGGCCAAAGAGCTGCAGGTGACTCACAAGCTGCAGTTTGGTGACAACGGGCCTAGTCTCCTACTTCTGGAGTGGGAGGTAATTGCCCTGCTTTGAATAACACTCAGTTCAATTATAGCACTCTCTACTACACTCTTGTTAGTTGCAGTTAGTCCAGAAGTGGATGGGGGCAATTGCATTCAATATTTCAGTCTTTTTAAAAAAATATATATTTTTATTGATTTTTTTTTTTACAGAGAGGAAAGGAGATGGATAGAGTGTTAGAAACATAGATGAGGGAGAAACATTGATTACCTTCTTCCTGCACACCCCACCTGGGGATGTGCCCACAAGAAGGTACATGGCCTTGACCGAAACCAAACCTGGAACCCTTCAGTCTGCAGGCCAATGCTCTATCCACTGAGCCACACCGGTTAGAGCCAATATTTCAGTCTTAAGGAGTTCTGTGTTCCAGTCCTCATTCTGTTTTGAGTGAAGCACTTTTACTTTCTCAACCGTGTTTTCTCCTTTAAAGATGAAGTTGGGCTAGATTGATTGCATTTAATAAATATTTTGTAAACAGCTACTATGATCCAGTCTCTGTTCTAGGGTAATGGGGATATAGTTATGGAAAACCAAATGCTGCTTCATGGAACTTAATCTAGTAGAGATGATTAGATGATATGAGTGTGGAAGTGCATATTACAGATTAAGATGTTAGTAATTAAGGAAAGGCAGATAATTGTATGTTACTATATTCTGAAAGGCTTTCTGGCCATAGTGCTACTTAATTCGTCTCTGAAACTCTTTTTAAGGTTTCTATACTGCAGAAACTCAGGGGGACATTGGATTGTGAAACTGACCTGAGTTCAGATAGGCATAAGCATAGAGAATAGAATGTTTAAGATAAGCACCTATAGGGATATTTCTGGGGTAGCTGAAGGTAGCACTGCCAGGGAGAATTTGCAACTAAGGACTGAGGGAGACACAGGCAGAAGTGGATTGCTGTTGTGGTGAAAGAATGGCAAGCGATGAAGTTAGAAGTGAAAGGAAGCTGTTGAATTGTAAAACGTGAAATGGATCATAACAACAGTTCATATCTCAGGCTATGAATGACAGAGGAACTTGAAACTTCAATATGTTTATATTTAATTTATTAAGTTCTTACCATGTGCCCAGGTACTGTCCTTAGCATCTGTAATGTTAAACTTAATAAGTTATTTAAAATTATTATTTAATTCTTCTTATTAGTATATTTAATCTTTATACCAATCCTAAGAGAGTAGACACTATTATTTCCCTATTTTACAGGTGAGAAAACTGAGGCCCAGAGAACTTAACTAACTTGCTCAAACTTACATGGTTAATAAAATGATGGTTTTCAGGCCTGGCTGATATATTTCCAGAGTTCTTGCTCTCAATCACCATGCTACACAGTTTTAGTTAGTGAGAAGCCATCATAGATTTTTGTTTGAAGGGCAGTTCCCAAAGGCAGAGAATTGAAGGCAACAAGACTAATTACAGGTTGCTGTAGTAATCATACCAATTACTTTTGATGGTATATAAAGGTCTTGATGATATTTCACAATTACTTCTTGAGATGGACCTGGCGGTTTCCAGTCTTATGTGTAATCTCAGCCCATTTTAGAATTTATTTTTCAAAGAATTTTAATTTATGGGATGCTCTCCTATTCCTATTGAACAGGATGTTCTAGGCAGAGAAACCCCAGGAATCAGGTCAGGAATACCTCCTCTGGAGTCAGAGTTCAAGCAGCATCTGGAATCGATTGTAAGAGGGGAAGTTGAATCTATTAAAACTTCCTGTTGCCATTAGAGTTAGTGCTCCTGATAATGGTTGGGGGAGGGGAAGTATCCCCTGTCACAATTGATAGTCTTGTTGCTCATCTTGAGTTGCTGGACAAGTGGCCAAGGGTACAGAGATGTGACAGTCCTTGACCTTGAGCAATCCACAGATAAGCACACAAACAAGTGCTCTCAATATACCCTGTTTCAGGAGAAACCAAGATGGTGGCATAGGTGAACACCTAAGCTGCTGCCTTGCACAACAATTTCAAAATTATAACTAAAAGACAGAACGGACACCATCCAGAACCACAGGAAAGCTGGCTGAGTGAAAATTCTACAACTAGAAGTAAAGAGAGGGACTCACGAAGACTCAGAAGAGCTGTAAAAAACTGAGATACGGAAACACGCTTGTGGAGAAGACAGGTGGAGGAGGGTCTGGCTGGCTTCCTCTAGCGGGAGGGAGATGGAAAATCCCAACTGCACTGATCCCCAGCCCCAGGCGAGACTCACAGGGGGAGTCTGGACTGTTGTGAAAAGGAAAGAGTGCATGGTAACTTAGGGGAGCCATGAAAGACAGAAGTTTGGGGGCTCGCGAAAGTACACACATAGAGCGCTGACTGCTGATTGTGCCTGGCT
Source organism: Lasiurus cinereus (assembly GCA_011751065.1). Classification (NCBI taxonomy): domain Eukaryota; kingdom Metazoa; phylum Chordata; class Mammalia; order Chiroptera; family Vespertilionidae; genus Lasiurus; species Lasiurus cinereus. The sequence continues at coordinate 12,117,128 of JAAGEH010000135.1, read as the reverse complement.
TCCTCTTACGGGAGGAAAACAGAATCTCACAACTGCATGGAAATCCAGATCCAACTGCACTGAACCCCATTTTCGGGTGAGACCCTGGGGACCCAGATTCATAAGGGTCCCTAGAGTACACGGAAATTCAGGCGAACTGAAAGTCAGAGTTCAGGAAGCTTGCGCTTGTGAAAGGCAGAGGTCTGGAGGCAAGCCGGCATGCGCAGACACAGCTGATCCTCACAACCAATTGGCTTGGAGGTCAACTGCCCCAGTGATACCAATAACAATCAAAGAATTAACTACAACAAGACTGTACACACAGTTCACAAAGGGGTGCACCAAGAATGTCCACCTCAGGTAACTGGGGAGGCAGAGCTATTGGGCCACATAGGACAGCTAGCACACAAAGCTACTCTATCAACTCGGAGAAGCAGGGAAATATGTGGAGACTAAAGAACAGATCACAAATGAAAGAAAAGAAAGAAAACAAATAACTGGCTATAGAGTTCAAAACGACGGTTATAAGGTTTTTTAAGAATTTTCTAGAAAAAATGGATAAATTTAGTGAGACCCAAGAGGAGATGAAAAAGAACCAACTAGAAATTAAACATACACTGACTGAAATAAAAAAATATTATACAGAAACCTAACAGCAGATTAGAGGATCACAAGAATCAAGTCAAAGATTTGAAATACAAAGAAGCAAAAAACACTCCACTGGAAAAGAAAAAAGAATTAAAAAAATGTAAAGATAGTGTAAGGAACTTCTGGGACAACTTCAGGCATACCAACATCAGAATTATGGGGGTGCCGGAAGAAGAGAGAGAGCAAGATACTGAAAACCTAATGAAGAAATAATGACTGAAAACTTCTCTCACCTGGTGAAAGAAATAGATTTACAAGTCCAGGAAGTGCACAGAACCCCAAACAAAAGGAATCCAAAGAGGACCACACCAAGACACATCATCATTAAAATACCAAGAGCAAAAGACAAAGAGAGAATATTAAAAGAAGCAAGAGAAAAACAGTAAATTACCTACAGGGGGGCACCCATTCAACTGTCAGCTGATTTCTTAACAGAAACTATGCAGGCCAGATAGGAGTGGCAAGAAATATTCAAATGATGAATAGCAAGAACCTACAACCAAGATTACTGTACCCAACAAAGCTATCATTCAGAATTGATGGGCAGATAAAGAGCTTCACAGATAAGAAAAGGCTAAAGGAGTTCATCAACGCCATTATAGGAAATGCTGAAAGGTATTCTTTAAGAAGAGGAAGAAGAAAACAGTAAAGGTATATCTGTCAACAAGTGAATCTAAAAATCAGGTGAATTGAAAATTTGATGAACAGAATAAATTGGTGAATATAATAGAATTAGGGGCAATGAAAGGGAGTGGACTGATAATTCTCAGGGGGAAAGAGGGGAGGGAGGTACAGAGAGAGACTGGACAAAAATCATACACCTATGGATGAAGACAATGGGGAGGAGGTAAGGGCTGAGGGTGGGGTGGGAACCAGGTGGAGGGGAGATATGGGGGGGGGGAGAAGAACAATTGTAATAATCTGAACAATAAAGATTTATTAAAATTAAAAAAAATACCATTTCCCCAAAAGTAAGACATCCCCGAAGATAAGACCTGCTTCCAGTTTTGCCTCTCGCTGTAATATAAGGCATCCCCCCCAAAAATAAGACCTTCCTGATAATAAGGCCTCCCCTCAACATAAGGCCTCCCTGGAATATAAGGCCCCGTATCTACCGTAAGGCGTCTGACTCCTGATTTAAAGAGACCTCACACTGCCTGAACAGCTCCGGCTGCGCTGTGGCCAATCAGTGAGCTGGTTTGTGATGACAACTACTGCCGTACCATATACAGGTAATAAATTTCCTTTTTTTTGTTCAACAATAAATGTGCACCGTATTCTTCTTCATGGAAAAATAAGACATCCCCTGAAAATAAGACCTAGCGCATCTTTGTGAGCAAAAATTAATATAAGACACTGTCTTATTTTTGGGGAAACGGTAGTATCACAAGTGCTACAATGGAGGGACATAGAAAATTTACTGTGAGAAAAAGGAAGGAGAGTTTAAATGCTTAGCAAAAGAGAGTCAGGGAAGGCTTCAAAGGTGTTTAACCTGGATCTTTAAGGATAACCAGAAAGAAGTGTGCTAGGCAGAGAGGCCCTGGGATGCATTCTAGATAGTGTGAGTGTGGAAGTACATGGCATGTTCAGGGAATGGTGAATTGTTCCTTATGCTGGACTATTGGGCTGCTTGGTAGGGAACCTGAATGGTAAAGTGCTTAAATTCTATTGGAACTGAACTTCCCTATTGACATTTAAGATGGACTGACATGATCAGAGTGATGTTTTCAAAAGATTCTCTCTGATATCTTTGCTTAGGAGTCTTAGAATGGATAAGTTAAACTATAGGCAGGAAAGCTATCTATAACACTTTCATTAAAAAATGATAAAGCTGGAGAACCCATGATGGCGGCAGAGATGAGCACCTAAACTGCTGCCTCACACAACAATTTCAAAACTACAACTAAAAGACAGAGCGAGCATCATCCAGAACCACAGGAAAGCTGGCTGAGTGGAAATTCTACAACTAGAAGGAAAGAGTGGGGCTCACGGAGACCCAGAAGAACTGCAAAAAGCTGAGGTACCGAGACACACACGTGGAGAGAGCCAGTGCCAGATTCCCTGGCTGGCTTCCCCAGGCAGGAAGGAGATGGGAGACTCCCAACTGCACTGAACCCCTTATCCTACAGCACTGAACCCCAGGTCCGGCTGAAACTCATATGGGGGGAGTTTGGACTGTGAAAAGGGAGAAGTGCACAGAAATTTAGGGAGCCGCAAAAGGGCAGAGGTCTGGTGGTGTGCACAGCACTGAGCGCAGAAGACGGACTGCTGGCTGTGCCGCTGACTTTCACAAGTGGGTGGGACACAGCCTCACAACTGCGCCACTTCTAACACCACTAAACCCCAGTTTCAGGCGAGACCTCGGGGACCCAGACTCATACAGGTCCCGGAGCACAGGGGAGCCGGAAAGGCACGTAGGGCAGGGCCCACTAGAAGGCAAGGCGGTCCATTAAGTCCTGAGACTCCACCCCTCTCAAGCTCAACAGAGAGGCTTTTGCAGTTTTGCAAGTCTTGTATCTGAATCTAACACAGAAGTTCTCCTGGCTTAGTGAAAATACGGAGACAAAGGAAGAGATCACAAACAAAAGAAATGGAGGAAAACAAACGACTGGATATAGAGTTCAAAACCACGCTTATAAGGTTTTTCAAGAATTTCCTAGAAAATATGGATAAATTTAGTGAGAGCCAAGAGGAGATGAAAAAGGACCAACTAGAGATGAAAAAGACCAACTAGAAATTAAACATACACTGACTGAAATAAAAAAATATTATACACAAACCTAACAGCAGACTAGAGGAAACAAGAATCAAGTAAAAAATTTGAAATATAAAGAATCAGAAAACACTCAACTGGAAAAGCAAAAAGAAAAAAGAATACAAAAATGTGAAGATAATGTAAGGAGCCTTGGGACAACTTAAAGCATACTAACATCAGAATTGTGGGGGTGCCAGAAGAAGAGAGAGAGCAAGATACTGAAAACCTACTTAAAGAATTAATGACTGAAAACTTCCTCCACTTGGTGAAAGAAATACACTTACAAGACCAGAAAGTGCACAGAACTCCAAATAAAAGGAATCCAAAGAGGACCACACTAAGACACACCATCATTAAAATACCAAGAGCAAAAGACAAAAGAGAGAATATTGAAAGCATCAAGAGAAAAACAGTTAATTACCTACAAGGGAGTACCCATATGATAGTCAGCTGATTTCTCAACAGAAACTATGCAGGCCAGACGGGAGTAGCAGGAAATATTCAAAGTGATGAGTAGCAAGAACCTACAACCAAGAATACTCTATCCAGCAAAGCTATCATTCAGAATTGAAGGGCAGATAAAGAACTTCACAGATAAGAAAAAGCTAAATGAGTTCATCAACACCAAACCAGGATTATATGAAATGCTGAAAGGTACTCTTTAGGAAGAGGAAGAAGTAAAAGGTAAAAGAGAAAAAGTTATGAACAACAAATACACATCTATCAACAAGTGAATCTAAAAATTAAGTGAATTAAAAACTAGGTGAACAGAATAAACTGGTTAATATGATAGAATCAGGAGCATAGAAAGGGAGTGGACTGATAATTCTCGGGGAAAAGGGTGAGGGGGGTGTAGGGAGAGACTGGACAAAAATCCTACACCTATGGGTAAGGTCAGTGTGGGGGAGGTAAGGGTAGAGGGAGGGCTGGGAGCCGGGTGGAGGGGAGCTATGAAAGGGAAAAAAAGAGAAACTAATGTAATAATCTGAACAATAAAGATTTAAATAATAAAATGTTAAAGCTGGAACAAGGGCAGTGATCATGCGGGTTGATTTAAATTGTGTGACTGAAAGGTGAGGGAGGAAGTGTTAGGTGATTGGGTATTATGGTGACTCTATTAACACATGGAATATAGGCTGGAGAGCTGGTTTGGGAGGTTAATGTTGGTTTTGAGATGCCTGTGCATGGCAGAGTGGAAAATATATGTACTTGAGAGAGAAGAGAAAAGTTTTGAAGCTCTTGAGAGAGGTGGGAGAGATGACTTCTAAGTGAGAGTAGAAACTATAGAAATAGACGAAGTCACTAGTGAAATCCATAAAATGGGGAAGGAAGGGTATTGAGAATAGAACCCAGAGGAGCTTTGATATGTATAGACAGTAAAATTAGGGAAGGAATCTGAGAACGAACAATCAGAGAGGTAGGAGAAATTATTGTCTGGGGTGCCAGGAATGAGATGGTAAGTGTCTATTGCATCAGAGAACAATCAGAGTGAGTGATGAAATGAGGGTACTGAGTCATTGGTGACCTGGTGACATCAGTTTCAGTGAAGGGGTGGGGACAGAAGCTAGTCTCCTATGGTTTAGGGATTATTACAAGGTGAAGTGAGATCTCTTCTGAGAAATATAATGGTAAGAAAGGAAAGAAGGTAATATTTTGAAGAGGAATTGGGGAGGTAGGTTCAAAGTTGTTTTTTTTTTCAAAGTTGGGAGAGTGGAGTAGTATAGGTTGAGGGTGGATAGAAAGAAATGTAGTCAGTTAAGGTGTCATGCCTCTCTGAATTCTCTATATTATTGTGAAAGCCTTGACCTTGGTGCTGTGCTGAAGCCTGCAGTCACAGAAAGAGTGTGGGGGTAGGCAGGAGAGACTGCCATTAGTAATAGTGATAGCACTGTATATGGAATAACCTCTGTATGGTAGGAGTTTTTAATAGATAATCTAAACACATCAGAAACAATTCTAATTTTTATTCCAACTCTCAGAAGTATTGCCACCATTTTCCAGATGCAGACACAGACAAGTTAGTAATGGAACCAGAGTTTCACTTCAGGTCTGAAACTACGAGGTGTTTTCTTTCTACTCCACAGTATTGTCTTTCCCCTTAGGAGCTCAGTGTGGAGATTCTGGAAAAGGCTGTACGGGGGTAGCAATGGAGGGCCCAGAGGGACACAAGTAGAGTTCTGGAACTGGTCCTAGCCTAGAGGGAACATGATGATATCTGGGATGAAGGAGAAAGGTCTTACTCTGGCCTTGCTCTGCCTTTTCTCTGCTTAGTCAGTGACTCTGTTGACTGCAGGCTTTCATTTTATTTTTTTCCTTTCTCAGTAACTTCCTCTCAGGCCTCTAAAATCCTAGCTACTGATTTTTAGTGACTGTTTGCAGAGAAAAAAGGATCAAACTCTAAGCCCAAAGGAATTTATCCTTTCTGACAAGCTATCTGTAAGGCATTGCTGAGAGTAGGATGGCACTCTCTTTGGACAGGGCACAGGGTAGGCTTCTTCCTGAGAAGTATTTTTATTTGAATTTAATAATTTGGATCAGTAGCAAGAGCAACACACTGAAAATTCAACACATGATTTCCAGTCCAAGTGATTGACTAGGTTACCTCGGGCAAGTTACTTGTCTCTTGCATATTTACTTGGCATAAGGTAGGGACGATGCTTGACTCATCCCTGTATCCCTCATACCTGTCACATGCTTGACTGAATAAGTATCCTAAATAAATTTCTTGTGGAGTAAGTTAATCTGCTCCTCTGTTACATGAGGGAATTGGATCTTTATTTTAAATTTATTTTTTTAATTTTATTTGTTTTTATTTTTAAATCTGTATTGTTGAAAGTATTACATATACATACAAATATATGGCATAAAGTTTGCATCATAACTCATTTCTAAGCATAAAGTTCAGTAGTATTAAATACATTTGTAATGTGCAACCAATTCAACCACTATTCATCTTCATAACTTTTTTCATTTTATAAAATTGAAACTCTATACCTATTTATATATTTATTTTAAAATATATTTTTATTGATTTCAGAAAAGAAGAGAGATGCAAACATCAATGTTGAGAGAGAATCATTGATTGGCTATCTCTTGCCCCCTACTGGGGATTGAACCCATATGCCTGGCAAGTACCCTTGACTCAGATTAAACCCAGGACCCTTTAATCTACAGGCTGATGCTCTATTCACTGAGCCAAACCAGCTAGGGCTCTACACCCGTTTAGACAATCAACCCTCTATTTCCCTTTTCCCCAGTCCCTGTCAACCACAATTCTACTCTCTGTCTCTATGATTTTGACTACTCTAAAACCCAGGTACCAATAACTTTGGAGTGAAAGATCTGGTGAAGCCCTGGACTTATAAGAGACCCAGAGAGAAGAAGCAGAAGCAGTTATAAGTAATATAACAGAAGTAGAAGAGGAAGAAGTGGACTAAGGTCATGCTGAGATGTAATATGGTCAGTGACATATCCAGATAAAAGTGAATAGTGAACTGTGGATCAATGTGGTCCTGAAGGTACAACGAGACTGGGATAAGAGCTGTTCCCAGGGAATAATAAAAAAGGACAAGATCTTTCTCTGGGCTAAGATAAGCCTGGGGGGAAAGCATACGGGGGTGACAACACTATTCCCAGGGTGAGAGAAAGAAAATAGCATGTTTGAGCAGTCACTTGTACCAAGGGAAACATAATAAGAGGAAAGAATTTTAGGACAACATGTTTAGGAGATGAGGCTAGGGAAACAGTAAATGCCTGATTATAGAGTCTCATGTGTCATGTCAAGGATTTGAGACTTTATTCTTTGGGCAATGGAGCCACTGAAAAGTTTTAAATAGGGATAGACACAAGAAATTTGCTTCTGGTCACTATGCCTTGTGTTCCCAGGGGAGCTGAGGTCAAGAGAGGCTAGAAAAGAATATGGCAGCCTAGGAACTCAAGGCAGATATTTGCCAAAGCCACAAGTACCTGGCACATCAGTTTGAGCAGAGCCACTTGAGCAGTGCTAGAGCCTGACCTCAGTGAAATCATATAGGGTTTCCTGGACCTTGTCAAAAACTAAGAACTGTGGTAATTACCCAACATTGTAAATGTAATAAATGCCACTGAATTATTTACTTTAAAATGGTTAATTTTGTGAATTTTATCTCAATAAGACAAGCTTAAAAACAAAATCAAACAAAACTAAGAACGTTGTCTTGCCTCAGTCTTTGTAGGACTTGGTCTGGGGTTTTGTTACTGCCTTTCTTCTGGAAGGGCTTGACTTATCAGTGGTGGCATTGGGAAGTCAAAGATGGGACTCTGCATGGCACTATAGGGATGTGAGCCTAAAGCTCTCTCCTTTTCTTGTCTGTCCTTTCTGTTGGTTACCAGAGTACTCTTTCCCAACAAGTCAATCTAACTATGGTCCTTCTCTTGCTTTCCCATTCCCTACAGAATCTGGTGTTCATGGCATTCCATGATCTGGCTCCTGCACATTGTCTTTTCAGCAAATCTCTCTCTCTCTCTCTCTCTCTCTCTCTCTCTCTCTCTCTCTCTTTTTATTTTTTATTGAATTAATTGGGGTGACATTGGTTAATAAAATTATATAGGTGTACAGTTCTACAATATATAATCTGTATATAATCTGTATATTGTATTGGTGTTCACCACCCCAAGTCAAGTCTGCTTCCATAATCATTTATCCCCCTAAACCCTTTCCTACCTTCTCTCTCTCTCTGTTTTTATTCATGCTTTCCATTTAGATTAGAATTTCTTTCTACCTTTTCTAGCTGATAAACTCTTTATCCTTTAACACTGAGCTCTCCAATATTATCACTTATTTGAAGCCTTCTCTGGTCTCCCTAAGCAGTCAGTCCATCCTGCTGTTATTCTTCTATTATACTTTATCTCTCTCTGTTTATTATCTCACTGTATTGTAATGGTTTTGTGTGTAATTTCCACACAGATTGGAAGTATTTTTAATTTTTATTTTTTAATTATATCTTTATTATTCAGGTTACTACATTTGTTTATCTTTTTTCCCCTTCATAGGTCCCCTCCACCTGGCTCCCACCCCTCCCTCTACCCTTACCTCCACCCCATTGATGAGTCCATAGCTGTAATTTTTGGCCAGTCACTCCCTGTACACCCCTCGCCCCTTTCCCCCTGAGAATTATCAGTCCACTCCTTTTCTGTGCTCCTGATTCTATTATATTCACCAGTTTATTCTGTTGATCAAATGTTTAATTCACTTAATTTTTAGATATACTTGTTGATATGTATTTGTTCATAATTTTTTATCTTTTACCTTTTTCTTCTTCCTCTTCTAAAAGAGTACCTTTCAGCATTTCATATAATACTGGTTTGGAGTTGATGAACTCCTTTAGCTTTTTCTGATCTGTGAAGCTCTTTATCTGCCCTTCAATTCTGAATGATAGCTTTGCTGGATAGAGTAATCTTGGTTGTAGGTTCTTGCTATTCATCACGTTGAATATTTTTTGCCACTCCCGTCTGGCCTGCATCGTTTCTGTTGAGAAATCAGCTGGTAGTCGTATGGGTGTGCCCTTGTAGGTAATCAATTGTTTTTTTCTTGCTGCTTTTAATATTCTCTCTTTGTCTTTTGCTCTTGGTATTTTAATTATGATGTGTCTTGGTGTAGTCCTCTTTGGATTCCTTTTATATGGGGTTCTGTGTGCTTCCTGGACTTGTAAGTCTATTTCTTTCACCAGATGGGTGGAGTCTCAGGGCTTAAGGGACTGCCTTGCCTTCCAGTCGGCTCCGCCCTCCACGGCCCCCGAGTTTTACGTGACTGGGTAATCACTGGAATGGTCCCCGTGTGCGCATGTTCACTTTCGCAGTGCCTATAGACCTCTGCCTTTCCGGCTCCCCTGCGCTCCTGGACCACACGAGTCTGGGTCCCCAGGGTTTCGCCCGAAACTGGGGTTTAGTGGAGTTATAAGTGGCACAGTTGGGAGGGTCTGTCTCCCGCCCAGTCCCGAAAGCCAGCAGCACAATCAGTAGTCAGTCCTCTGCACGCAATGCTGTGCGTGCCACCAGACTTCTGATCCCCTGCGACTTCCCTAAATATCCATGCACTTCTCCTCTTTCACAGTCCAAACTCCCCCCGTATGAGTTTCGGCTAGATCTGGGGTTTAGTGTCATAGGATAACGGGTTCAATGTCTTTGAGAGTCTCAGTCACCCTCCTGCCAGAAAAAGCCAGCCAAGTTCGCCATCACCGGCTCTCTGCACGCGCGCGTCTCTGTA
>JAAGEH010000135.1:12094583-12107102 GCA_011751065.1 Lasiurus cinereus | reverse complement strand
TCTGTGAGCCCCTCTCTTTCCTTCTAGTTGTAGAATTTCCACTCAGCCAGCTTTCCTGTGGTTCTGGATGATGTCTGTTCTGTCTTTTAGTTGTAGTTTTGAAATTGTTGTGCGAGGCAGCAGTGTAGGTGTTTACCTATGCCGCCATCTTGGATTCTCCGCTTGGGAGTATTTTTAAAAAGCGGCCTACTTTGTTTTTTTCTTGACCCAGTATTGCCCAGAGACAGCTCTCACTATGTTTTTTGAAGAAACTCTTATTTCTACACTATGAATGCCCAGTTACAAAAGGCAGATAATAGTCTATGTTGGTATTGGTCAATGTAGTAAGGCTAACAGGGACCTAAATTTATAACAGTTTTGCTCTTCTTTTCTTTTCACCCTAGCTAAATGTTCTACCTAATAATAACTGAAATCTCAAGGTAGCTGGACTTGAGAATAAGTTTTTTTTTTTTTGTTAAATAAGACTAATAATCTTAATATATAAAAAGCCAGCGGCTGTCACAACTGAAAAAACCAGATGGATGACTGAACACAGTCTGTGTGGGGTGACCAGGCCAGTAGGCAGGTTAGTGAGGGACGATCAAACAACCAAACAACTGAGTAGCAGACTATGTGGGGTGGCCATGCTGGCAGGGGGGTTAGTGAGGGACGACCAAACGACTGAACAGCAGGCTGTGTGGGGTGACCAGGCTGGCAGGAGGTGTAGTTGGGGGTGACCAAGCCAGTTGGGAGCAATTAGGCTGTCAGGTGGGGAGGGCAGTTGGGGAGAACCAGGTTAATAGCAGGGGGAGACCAGGCTGGCGGGGAAGGAGTTAGGGGTGATCAGGCAGGCAGGCATGCAGGTGAGTGGTTAGGAGCCAGCTGTCCTGGATTGTAAGAAGGATGTCTGATTGCTAGTTTAGGCCCAATCCCTGAGGGGTCCCGGTTTGGAGAGGGTGCAGTCTGGGCTGAGAGAACCCTGTCCATGGAGAGGACCCTCCTCCCCAACACCTCCCTCCACCCCCATGAACATATTTCATGCACTGGGACTCTAGTAAGTATAATAAAAATAATATCTGAAGTGAATATAACAGACTGTTAGTTGTCTTTGCCAATATTGACTCTCACATTCTTCCTTTAATGATAGAACACCTATGTTTTCATGGGGCACATAATTCCCAACCTCCTTTGCAATCAAGTATTATTTGTTTATATCTCAGTCTCTGAGGAAAGGGAGCCACAAATCTAAATTCTAACCAGTGGGATCTAAGAGAAAGTGGTGTGTCTACCACTTCTGGGTCATGTGCTTATAGAGAGTGGATGAGTGCTTTTCTTACTCTTTTCTCCTTCCTACTGTCTGGGAGATGGTAGGAGCTGCAGCATTTCTTTTGGTCCCAGAGATAGAGGAATCATGTTGAGTAAGGATGGCAAAATTCCACTTTTAATCACTGACTGCTAACTGCTCAGTTGTTATATGAGAGAAATACACTCTCTTTTATTTTATCTTTTCTAAGTGGGGTTCTCATAGTTATAGCAGCTTGACCTGTATCTTTACCAATGCAGGTAGGTATGGGGTTGCTGCCACGTCAAGTTGCTTCTTTTTCTTTTTTTAAATACATTTTTTTATTGATTTTAGAGAGGAATGGAGAAGTAGAGAGAGATAGAAACATCACTGATAAGAAAGAATCATTGATCGGCTGCCTCCTATATGCTCCCCACTGGGTACCAAGCCTACAACCTGGGCATGTGCCCTGACCCGAATTGAACCTGGAACCCTTCAGTCTGCCGGGCAATGCTCTAACCACTGAACCAATCCAGCTAGGGCTCAAGTTGCTTCTTGCTGTTGTTCCTGGATGTCTCTTACCCATTGAGTTTCTGACCATTTTTTGCCTCGCCCTGCCTCTCCTTTTAGCCCTAATTTTGTTGCTCAGCTGATTCCCAAATTCTCTCATATACTGTTAAAAAATGTTTATTGAGGTGAAAATCATATAACATAAAAGTGACCTTTTTAAATTGAACAATTCAGTGATATTTAGTATATTCACAATGTTGTGTAACCACCACCTCTATTTAGTTCCAAACATTTACATCACCCCATAGTAAAGCGCCTTACCTATTAAGTAGTTCATTGCCATTCCCCCTATCCCCTGGCAGCAGTCAGTTTTCTATCTGTCTCCATGGATAATTTATCTGTCCTCGATATTTCATATTAATGGAATAATAATATGTGATCTTTTGTGTATGACTTCTTTAACTTAGCATAGTATTTTATAGGTTCATTTACATTATAGCATGTGTCAGAATATCATTCTTTTAAAAAAGGTTTTAAGAAAATGGTGGTAAAATATATAACATAAAATTTGCCATTTTAGCCATTTATTTATTTTTTCAATTACAGTTTACATCATTATTATTTTGTATTAATTTCAGGTATACAGTGTAGTGATTGAACCATCATATACTTTACAAAGTGTTTTCCTCGATATTTCCAGTACCCACCTGGCACTATACATAGTTATTACAATGTTATTGACTATATTTCCTATGCTGTACTTTACATCCCATGACTCTTTTGTAGCCATTTTAGCCATTTTAAGTGTACAACTCAGTAGCACTTATTACAGTCACAGTGTTGTCCAACTATCACCGCTATCTATATTCAAAACCTTTTCAACAGCCCAAATAGAAACTCTGTACCCATTAAGCAGTATCTTCCTATTTCTCCCTTCCCTCTAGCTCCTGCTAAACTTGAATCTACTTTCTGTCTCCATGAATTGCTTATTTTAGATATTTATTTCATATAAGTAGAATCATACAGTGCTTTTCTTTTAAAAAAAATTGTTGATTGAGGTGGGGGGAAGGGAGAGAGAAACATCGATTTGTTGTTCCACTTATTCATGTATTTATTGTTTGCTTCTTGTATGTGCCTTAACAGGATTGAATCCTCAACCTTGACGTATCAGGAGGATGCTCTTCTAACAAACTGAGCAACTAGTCAAAGCCAATATTTTTCCTTTTGTGTCTCGTTTATTTCACGTAGCATAATGTTCATAGGTTTGTCTATGTTGTAGTATATATCAGAAAACTTTATTTCTTTTTATAACTGGAAAATATGTATGTACAGACATATTTTTTATTTGTATGTTTGTTGCACATTAGTTTTTAAATTTTTTTGGCATCCTATTTAATTTTTTCCTTTTGTTGCTCATGCTTTTTTTAAAATATATTTTATTGATTTTTCACAGAGAGGAAGGGAGAGGGATAGAAAGTCAGAAACATCGATGAGAGAGACATCGATCAGCCGCCTCCTGCACGCCCCCCACTGGAGTTGTGCCGGCCACCAATGCACATGCCCCCGACCAGAATCGAACCTGGGACCTTTCAGTCCGCAGGCTGACGCTCTATCCACTGAGCCAAACCGGTCTCGGCTGTTGCTCATGCTTTTGATGTCATATCTAAGAACTTTGCCAATCCAAGGTAATAGAAACTGTTTTTATGTCTTATTAGCTCTTATACTTAGGTCATTTATGCATAAATAATTGTTGTATATGGTGTGAGTCTAATGCATTTTAAATCATTGAATGTATGCTATTGAGGTTTTCCCAGCCAATAATGAGTGTTAGCTATTGTTGGCTTATATGTAGTTTATCACCATAGGTGCATCTTAGAGGACATGTCTTCCTCCTCAGATCTTATCCACTGATGGGCATTTGTTAGGTCTAGGGCTACTGTGTGAGCAAGGCCATTGACCTTCAGGGCTGCCAGTCAGTTGAGCGACACATACTTATTATGTACCTGCATTGGGATGCTGTGCCATGAGCTTGTTTATATCTCAGTCCCTGAGGAAAGGGAGCAGGGTGAGGCTTGAATGGAGCAAGCAAAGCTGCCAGGGACAGAAAAACAATGCTGTCAGGTAGCAAGTCTGTACTGAGCCCAGTCAGGTTCCTAGCCCTGTGTATTGCTTGCTGAGAATTGCAAAGCTGTAATGAGTAGTGAAAAGGTATAATATTTAAAGACAGAGGCCTTAATTTCAAATTGGATGACTTCAAGTTATTCAGTTCTCTCTGAGCCTCAGTGTCTTCCAATATACAATGTGAATACTGACTTTTGTTTTTGAAGATCGGATGAGATTATGAATTGGAAAGTGACTTGGAAATTGTAAAATGTTGTGCGTGTTCAGGAATGTACTGGGGATTCAAGAAGACAATCTCTGGGAGATTTTTATAAAAGATTCTTTCCCTGACTGTAATTTATAATAAGGGTTTGGGTTTATTGACCAGATGGAGGTTTGGACTTGATTAACCAGATGGGTATTCCTCAATTATTTTCCCAAGTAATATTCCATGTTTTGTGACTTTTTAAAATTTTTGTAAAGTACAGTTTACATTCAGTATTATTTTGTATTAATTTCAGATGTACAGCATAGTGGTTAGACATTTATACCCCAAAGTGTTCCCCCTGGTTTTTCCAATATCCACCTGGCACCACACACGCTTATTATAATGCTAGAGGCCTGGTGCACTTGGCCTGGCTGGTGATTGGGGCTGTCCCAGTTGAGCCAATGGGGGCTGACTGGCTGGGGAGGGACCACTGTGGGCGGGTTCCAGGGTGTGTCTGGCCCGATTGGCCCAGTCCTGATTGGCTGGATCCCAGCAGCAAGCTAACTGGTTGGAGCATCTGCCCCCTGGTGGTGGTCAGTGTGTGTCATAGTGACTGGTAGAGTAGTCCACTGAACAATCAAGCAGTCGACCGATTGGTTGGACACTTAGCATATTACATTTTTATCATATAGGATTATTGATTATATTTCATATGCTGTGCTTTATATCCCTGTGCTATTTTGTAACTATCCATCTGTACTTCTCAATCCCTTCACCGTTTTTACCCAGTCCCCCAATTCCCCTCCCCTCTGGCTACTATCAATCTGTTCTCTATATCTATAAGCCTGTTTCTGTTTTGTTTGTTCATTTATATTTTAGATTCCATATGTAACTGAACTTGTATTTGTCTCTCTGACTGACTTATATCACTTACCATCATAGCGTCTAGGTCCATAAAGCTGTTGCAAATGGTAAGATTTCATTCTTTTTTATGGCTGATGTTGTGACTCTTTCTTTTGTAGGTGACAGAAATATAACTTATTGACTGAAGTAACTAAAAAGCCTTGAAATAGATCTTCCTTTAGACACAGCAATATCCAGGGACTTGAATGATGTCATTTGGACCTACTTTTTCTCTTGGTTCTGCTTTTCTTTGTTCTGATGTCATTCTTAGGCAGTGGCAAAGATAGATATCAGCTTTGGGTATGCATTCCATCAGCTAAGTAACCACTATTGAAAAATAATACCTCTTCCCTGCTGGTGCTGGCAGTCCTGGGTATGATTTTGGTTTGGGTTCTGTGCCTATCCTAAACTAATCACTGTGGCCAGAAGAATGCTAGACTTTTCTTGTCCAATAGAGTTACATTCTACTCATGGAATCAGAGTCAGTTTCCCTGGAACCATGTGGCTTGAGAGCAGAGGAGAAGATCAAGCTACATTTATTCAAAGAAGAATTTTGGAGATTGGGAGGTAGTTTAAATTAGCAAAATTTATAGATGTCTGCTACATAATTGAGCCATTTTTATTTAAAAAAAGAAGTATATTTCCAGTGTTTAAAACACAATACAAATAGAGCTGTTCTGCTTGAAGAACTAGATATTGCCAAGGAACTTGGGCAGGAGTTTGGGAGGCTGGGGGAAGGAAGGTCCTGCAGAGCATATATTGAAAACTGCTAGATAGTTTACTCAATAATTATTTCCTGGAGTTGCAATAGTCCCCAAATTCTTTTTTTTCCTGTCTTCTTGTTTTTTTCTAGATGAGATTGTATTTTCCCTCCAATCAGGGTGAGTGGGGTAAGTAGTAGAGCCAGTTATAACCTGAGCTTGAGGATGCCAAGGATTCTGCTTAGTCCTGACATCCAAAGTGTGCTTTTTGGTTTTATTTTTTTAAAGAAGCCATGAGTCGTTCAGATGCTTTACAATGTATTGGTTAATGTGAGTGATGAAATATATTTGTATTCTATGCATTTTGCAAGGGCTCAGTATACTAGATGTGTAGAGCCTGAGCTGGATTTTGTATTGTAAAGTGAGGGTGAAAGCTGCTTTCACACACCAGCTGGCCCATTAGGCAGCCAATAACTACTCAGGTTTTTTAAAGATATAATTTACATAACATAAAATTTGCATTTTTAATGTATACAATTCAGTGGTTTTTAAATAATTTTATGCAACAATCACCACTATGGAATTCCAGAACATTTTTATCATCCCAAAAAGGAAACCACTAAATAGTCCCTCCCCGTTCTCTAGCCCTTGGCCATTAATCTTTTTGTCTCTGTGGATTTACAGTTGCTTATCAGTTGTTATACTTAAGTAGTTTTTCCCTGAAACTATTTTTTATTTTTTATATTTTAAAAATAAAACTTTATTTTAATAAAATAAATCTCATACTGGAGAGGTTTTTTTTCTTGTGCATTTTCCATTTAGTGATCCTTAAAAGGCAATTCTTTTTGTATTTCAGTGTTTGACAGAAGATAGTAAATACGTTTAACTGCCATATGAAAGAAAATATCCTACTGCATAGAATATCTCTCATGCTTCATAATTTAGAATATTTTTTTGTTTTTATTCTTTAATACATATTATTTATTGTTAACAATATTATAGATGCCCCCTATTCCCCCCTCCCTCCTCTCCTGAGGACATTTTTAAAAATTGATTTGAGAGAGAGAGAGGGAGAGAGAAAAAGAGAGAGAGAGAGAGAAACATTGATGTGAAAGAGAAATGTTGATCATTTGACTCCTGTACATGTCTGGGGATCAAACCTACTGGGAATTGAACCTGCCATTCCTTGGTGTATGAGATGACTCTTCAACCAACTGAGCCAGCCAGGGCTATAATATTTATTTAAAAATTATTAAGGGCCCAGCTGGTGTGCTTCAGTGATTGAGCATAGACCTATAAACCAGGAGGTCTTGGTTTTGTTCCTGGTCAAGGTACATGCCTTGGTTGCGAGCTCCATTCCCAGTAGGGGGTGTGAAGCAGACAGAGGATCAATGATTTTCTCTTCAACATTGATGTTTCTATCCCTCTCTCCCTCTCTCATCCTCTCTCTGAAATCAATAAAAACATATTTTTAAAAAATGTTAAGAAATATTTTGTATACAGGGTGTCCCAGAAATGTATATACACACTTAGAATAATTATTATTTTCTATGGCTTAAATTGGAAAGCATCAATTGAGATATCAACTGCTAAAGTATACATATATATATTTTTGGATGCCCTGTATATTGTTCTAATAGCATTTGCTGACAATTGAGTGCAGTTTAAAAATTTACTTTTCATGTACTATTTAATCCTATTTTTTATTGTAGCAAGAATAGTGTTTGACCAATAAATGGTATGTGCCTTCCCCCCGCCACTATTAAGCAGGAACCCTATTAAAAGACTTCTTAATTGGATTATGTCCAGATTTCAAACTTCAAATATAATTTATAGAGATTTATCTTTAGATTTATTTATTTTTTATTTTTTAAATTCTTTATTATTGAAAGTATTACATATGTCTTCTTTTACTCACATTAACTTCTCCCTGCCCACTCCTACCCAGAAGCACATGCCCTCATACCTCTACTATGTGTGTCCACTCGTTATGCTTTTTTAAAAATTAATTAATTAATTAATTTTTTTCCCTATTGCCCTCCCCACCCCCCAGTACATGCCCTCATCCATCTCCCTCTCCCCCACCTCCCCATTGCCTTGTATCCACTGGCTATGCCTACACACATATGTATACAAGTCCTTCGGTTGATCTTCTACAGGTCCCTCTCCCCCAACCTCCCCTGCCTTCCCACTGTAGCGTGACAGTCTGTTCATTGCTTCTTTGCCTCTGCATCTGCTTTCCCCCCACCCCCTGATTCTTGTCTTTAAAAACATCTTGCCCCTGAAGGCTAGAAATAAACCCACAAGAGCAAAAGAAAAATGTTTGAGTCCCAATTTCAATGTCAAACAGTTCCTTATGTGTACATGTTATCAATGGTATCTGGATAGTGGACAAATGGTGGCAAATACCGGTCCGACCCTCTCTGATTTGGTCCTAGGCATCCAGTAGCAATGCACAGCTGTTAACTGCTCGCATGGCAAGGTGTAGTCAGCATCTTCCATCTCTGGACTGTTTCTCCTCTTGCCTTCGTGGTTGGTGCAGACCTGTCAGTTCCTCTCTGTTGCAGGAGTCCACTTGGTCTTGGAGTTGTTTTCTGAAAGTATATAAACATATTCTTGACCAAGAGTTAATAAAGGAATCTTTTCTATAAAATTGACTTGGGGTCCTTTTTATTTTTTAGGTGTGTTTTTCACCATGACAGCTTTATTTCATCATGAGTTAATACAAGGATCAGCAAACTATGCCTGAATGTATAAAGCAAGTTTTTTTTTTTTAATCTGTTTTATTGATTTGTTATAGAGAGGAAGGAAGAGGGATAGAGAGTTAGAAACATTGATGGGAGAGAAATATCGATCAGCTGCCTCTTGCACACCTCCTACTGGGGATGTGCCCACAACCAAGGTACATGCTCTTGACCGGAATTGAACCTGGGACCCTTGAGTCCGCAGGCCAACGCTCTATCCATTGAGCCAAACCAGCCAGGGCGCAAGTTTTTTTTTGTTTTTTTTTAACACAGCCACATTTATTTGTTTACATATTGCCTGTGTCTATTTTTGTATTATAATGGCAGAGTTATCTAATAATAAAAGCATAATATGCTAATTAGACCAGACAGCCTAATGACCTTCCAGACAAAGCCAGGGCTATGAGAAGATTTTCCTGGGTTAAAAAGTTGTCTTATATGCCGGAAAATATGGTAGCCTAATACATTTATCTCACAATAGGGATGGGAAGATCATAGCTACCTCTCTCCTTGAGAGTGCTAAGTTAGAACCATTGTATTCCGGACCTAGAATTGTGCCTGGCTTTTAATAGGTGCTCAGTAAACCTTTGTGGAATGAATGAATGGTGAGCTTATTCTTCCAGTGAACCCAATAGTGTGTCTGTCAATATGTGTGCCTGTGGCTCTGCTTTATCCCAGCTTTCATGGCTGACCAACCTCTCTCATAAAGGACAATTTTTTTCTTTAGATATGCTAATACAGATGTAATCTTGTATAACAGTGAAATATTACTGGCTTGGGAACTGTTCTGTCTTTTATTATTTTTATTTTCATTTTAAGTTTTTAATGAAAGTTGTATATAATATTATTTTATTCCTGCGTTTTCTCAATTGTTTCTTCCTCGTATTTTCCCTTTTCCTTTTCTACTTGGTGAGATTTGGCTTTACGTTCAAGATCTTTTTGTGGTCTTTGTCCAGCTTTAGTCTAGTGATAACCACCTTGCTTGGGTAAATACTTACATGAACA
This sequence comes from Lasiurus cinereus, assembly GCA_011751065.1. Lineage (NCBI taxonomy): Eukaryota > Metazoa > Chordata > Mammalia > Chiroptera > Vespertilionidae > Lasiurus > Lasiurus cinereus. The sequence goes on along the minus strand of JAAGEH010000135.1, from coordinate 12,097,670 downwards.
GTTGTACCATTAGCTTTCTCTCATTGCACTCCTTCATTGTAGATGACATATTTCTTCCTGTAAACCTAGACTATTTTGCCAATTTGCTGCCTTTTATAATGTCCTCGAACAGCCTGAACTTTCATCATCCTTTCAGATGGGCATGGATCAAACATTGTACTTCTCTCTCAGCTCTTTGGAAAGAGGAGAAGACATAATCTTCCTTCAAAATGTGGGAAGGTGCATTGAAATGCCTTTTACGGTTCTTGCTCCTGTCAGAAGTCACGAAGGGATTGAACTTCGTTTTGACTGCTGGCACTCATATGATGGCAGCAAGAGAGAAGAGGCACACATGCTCTTCACTTGGCTTATCTGTGTTGTGTGGAAATTTTAGTTCAGCTTTGGGATTTGTGAGCGTGATTTTGTATTTTTGCATGTACATGCACGTAGAAGGGCACCACACAGAGTTCCAAAATGCTGACAGGAACTTGCATTCCTTCCTGGTGTCATAGTTTTCCTGGTGTTCTGGAAGCCATCACTTCTTGAGTCTTCCTCCTGAGGTTATTATTTATTTATTTATTATTATTTTTAAATAAATCTTTATTGTTCAGTTTATTACAGATGTTTCTCTTTTTTCCCCCTCCCATAGATCCCCTCCACCTGATTCACCCCTCCCACCCCATGCCCTTACCCCCCGCCACTGTCCTTATCCATAGGTGTAAGATTTTTGTTCAGTCTCTTCCTTTACCCCTCACTCCCCCTTTCCCCCAAGAATTGTTAGTCCATTCTCTTTCTATGTCCCTAATTCTATTATATTCATGTTTATTCTGTTCATCAGATTTTTTTATTCACTTAATTTTTAGATTCACTTGATAGGTATGTATTTGTTATCACTTTGTTGTTCATAATTTTTATCTTTACCTTTTTATTCTTCTTCCTCTTCTTAAAGAAAACCCTTCAGCATTTCATATAATCCTGGTTTGGTGGTGATGAACTCCTTTAGCTTTTTCTCATCTGCAAAGCTCTTTATCTGACTTTCAATTCTGAATGATAGCTTTGCTGGGTAGAGCACTCTTGGTTGTAGGTTCTTGCTATTCATCACGTTAAATATTTCCTGCCACATCCTTCTGGCTTGCATAGTTTCTGTTAAGAAATCAGCTGACAGTTATATGGGTACTCCCTTATAGGTAGCTAACTGTTTTTCTCTTGCTGCTTTCAAGATTCTCTATTTGTCTTTTGCCCTTGGCATTTAAATTATGATGTGTCTTGGTGTGGTCCTCTTTGGATTCTTTTTGTTTGGTGTTCTGTATGCTTCCTGGACTTGTAAGTCCATTTCTTTCACCAGGCAGGGAAAGTTTTCAGTCATTATTTCTTCAAATAGATTTTCAGTATCTTGCTTCCTCTCTTCTTCTGGCACCCCCATAATTCTGATGTTGGTACGCTTTAAGTTGTCCCAGAGGCTCCTTACACTATCTTCATATTTTTGGACTCTTTTTTCTTTTTGTTTTTCTGTTAGGGTGTTTTTTTGCTTCCTCATATTTCAGATCTTTGATTTGATTCTTGGGGTCCTCTAGTCTGCTGTTGGATTTCTGTATATTATTCTTTATTTCAGACAGTGCATGCTTAATTTCTGACTGATCCTTTCCCATTTTTTTTTTGATATTCTCATTAAGATCTTTGAAGGATTCACTAAGTTTCTCAGAGTTCTCAATAAGTTTGTCAGTGGTTTGTAGAAGATTCTTGAATAACCTTATAAATGTGGTTTTGAACTCTATGTCCAGTTGTTTGCTTTTTTCCATTTCTTTCATTCGTGACATGTTTCTTGGTCTCCGCATTTTGGCTGCTTCCCAGTGTTGATGGAGTGGCTTTGTGTGCTAGTTGTTCTTAGGGCCCAGTAGCTCCACCTCCCCAATCACCTGAGGTGGACACTCTTCCTGCATCCCTTTGTGGGCTGGATTCAGAGTCTTGTAGTTAAGCCTTGATTGCTATTGGTACACTGGGAGGAATTGACCTCCAGGCCAATTGACTGTGAGGATTAGCTGAGCCTATTAATGGAAGAACTGCTGTGCTGCAGACACCCCTAAGGGGCAGGACTTGCTTCAGTGGGGCTTTGGTGCTCACCAAGTCTGTCTCTTGAGTGTGTCACTTATGTATGTGAGGAGTTGAAATCTGGTGTCGTCTCACACTGACCCTCTAGGTACACTGGTTCCTGGATCTCCAAGGAGGTGCAAGTCAGGTAGTGTCTGAGGCCACCCAGCAAGAGCTACAGGGAGCTCTGCAGATTTCTCCTCTTTGCTTGGAGTTTGGAAGATTTGAAGTTGATTTCTCCTCTTTGGTTGGAGTTTGGAAGTTTTGGAGTTGTCTGACCCAGCTGCAATTTGTTAAGTTAAGCTGCTAGAGGGCAGGCCATTCATATGCAAAAGTCACCCCATAGCTGGGTGGGTTTGTAAATTGGGCAGGGCGGGGTCTCAGGGAATCTCTAGGCTAGGGCGTCGCAAACAGCAATGGCTGCCAGTCAGCCCTCTCAGCTTCGTTCTGTTCTGTGTCCTGTGTTCCGCGCCCCAGCACAGTAAACAATGATTCCAGTGTGCAACTCTGCGAGAGAGCCACCCTCCCTTTCTGACACGATGGCAAACAGTCCAGTTTCTCCCTGTATAAGTCTGGGTCTCCAGAATCTCGCCAGAATTGTAGTTCAGAGAGTCAGGAACTTGTAACTCCCTCCCAATTGAAAAACAACAGCTCAGGCCAGCCACGCACGTTTCCATACCTCTTGCCTTTCTGAGCCTCTGCACGTCCTACCAGGTCTGGATGCACTTTTTTCTTTCTTTCTAGTTGTAGAACTTCCACTCCGCCAGCTTTCCTGTGGTTCCAGGGGATAGTTGTTTTGTCTTTTAGTTGTAGTTTTGGTGTGGTTGCGAGAGACAGCACATACAGATGTATATCTTAAGCTGCCATCTTCTCTCCCTCCTCATGAGGTTATTGATGGAATAAAGAAAAGCTCATACAACCACAGACAGTTCTACACACACACACACACACACACACACACACACACACACACAGAGAGAGAGAGAGAGAGAGAGAGAGAGAGAGAGAGAGAGAGAGAGA
>JAAGEH010000135.1:12051924-12089832 GCA_011751065.1 Lasiurus cinereus | reverse complement strand
TTGCCTCCCTATCTGGGCCTGGTGTCAAGCTTGCAACTGAGGTATGTGTCCTTGACTGGAATGGAGCACAACCCCTCAGCCTGTGGGCCTGTGCTCTATCCACTGAGCCAAATTGGCTAGGGCAATATATATATTTCAGATAGGAAGGGAGAGTGAGAGATAGAAACGTCAGTGATTACAGAGAATCATTGATTTAGCTGATTCCTGTATGTCCTCTACTAGGGATTGAACCCAAAACCCGGGTGTGTGCCCTGACCAGGAGTTGAACTGTGACATTCTGGTAAGTAGGTTGATGCTTAGCCACTGAGCCACACTGGTCAGGCTCAAGACCTACTGTAGATGGCACCTTTTCATTACACCCTCTTTGATGTATTGTCTCTAGAGATAGGCACAGCCACTTTTGTGTTTCCACACATTTTGCACAAGTCTCTGTTGTACTGTGATTATTCACTTAACTGTCTGTTTTCCTCTCCACATTTGGAGCAAGCAAGAACAGTCAGTTTTTTCTTTTTTAAAAGTAGTCACAAGGACTGAAGGAGACTACAGTATCAGTAATTATTGAATTGAGCTCCAAAGAACTAGAAGTAGATGTTGTGTACAACTACCTGTTTACCTCCATAAACTGAAACAAATTCTCTTGTGTAATTCATTGTATTGTGTGTCTTTCAGGCCTCATAGCCTTTCCAATATGCATGGTAGTAGCTGACTTCCAGAGAGAACAGTGTCCTGCTCTACAGATGTTATCTTTGCCTGCTTTGCCTTACCTTGCCCTTCACCTCACGGTGCTCTTCTAAGCCCCTGGGCCTGACCCAGGGAATGAGTAGGAGGAAATGCCAGAAATGAGCTACTCTTGGCATCATGAATCCTTAATTCGCAGGTTTGGCTGTGTGGGGTAATGCAAGGTGAGAAAATGGAAATGAACCCTGTCCCTGTAATAGCAGCTGAAAGGGATCTCCTCCAGATTATTACTGCTATCACTGTTGCTGTAGCAGCTGCAGCAGCAAGGCAGTTCCCTTATTGCATTCTGGATCTAAGAATCAATTCTTCTAACTTAGCTCACTTGGCTCACTCTGAAATTTATCTCATGGCTGAGAGCCTGAAACAAGTCCTTTTATACCTGTTTTTTCTACCATCCTCACATCACAGATTGTGGGATTGTTTATTCATATCCCTTCATTTTATGGAGGAAACAGGTTCACATTGGGCATGGGTCTAGTAAATGTCAGCTGAGGCTAGACCCTGGTCTTCCAATTCCTTGCACAGTACTCTCTTCACTATACATTGCTCTCTCATCCCAATCTCCTTTTCCTATTTGTAATTTCTGTAATTTGTGAACTCAGTGAAGGTGAGACAGTCAGGAAATGATACATTTTCCTCTGTGTCTCCCTACCTCTTGCATAAGCTGGGCACAGTAGACATTCAGGTAAAACTTAGTGAAGGACTAATAAAAATCAAAGCTGACCCAACAAGACCTCATGGTTAGAGTCAGAAGAAGATCCCTCTCTGTTTCACTGGAATATTTGGTTTTGGTGATGATTCCTGTGGTTTGGCTTTCCCATTGTTGAACACAACCCTGGCTGAAGTTTGAAATGGGTATGGTTTGTGACACTGGTGTTTTATCTGGTTAAAGCCAGGTCTGTAATGAAACTTCTGAGAAAATTCCACATCTTCAGACCCCTTCTTTGATCCCAGCAGCAATCCGAGGATACAAACATTGTGTGCAGCATTGCAAATTCCATTACAAACGGATAACATTTGTTGAGTCCTTAGTATGTTTTCTGGAACTATTTTAGTTCTAGAAATTTTTTTTTTCTATTACACCCATTTCTTTTTTTTTTTTTAATTAAATCTTTATTATTCAGATTATTACATTTGTTTCTCTTTTTTCCCCTCCATAGCACCCCTCCACCCAGCTCACACCCCACCCTCTGCCCTTAGCTCCCTCCCATTGATCCCATCCATAGGTGTATGATTTTTGTCCAGTCTCTCCCTGTACACCCCTCACCCCTTTCCCCCTGAGAATTATCAGTCCATTCCCTTTCTGTGCTCCTGATTCTATTCACCAGTTTATTCTGTTCATCAAATTTTTAATTCACTAATTTTTAGATTCACTTATTGATAGATATGTATTTGTTGTTCATAATTTTTTGTCTTTTAGCTTTTTCTTCTTCCTCTTCTAAAAGAGTACCTTTCAGCATTTCATATAATACTGGTTTGGAGTTGATGAACTCCTTTAACTTTTTCTTATCTGTGAAGCTCTTTATCTGCCCTTCAATTCTGAATGATAGCTTTGCTGGATAGATTATTCTTGGTTGTTGGTTCTTGCTATTCATCACGTTTAATATTTCTTGCCACTCCCGTCTGGCCTGCATCGTTCCTGTTGAGAAATCAGCTGACAGTCGTATGGGTGCTCCCTTGTAGGTAATAAACTGTTTTTCTCTTGCTGCTTTTAATATTCTCTTTGTCTTTTGCTCTTGGTATTTTAATTATGATGTGTCTTGGTGTGGTCCTCTTTGGATTCCTTTTATTTGGGGTTCTGTGTGCTTCCTGGACGTGTAAGTCTATTTCTTTCACCAGATGTGGGAAGTTTTCAGTCATTATTTCTTTAAATAGGTTTTCAGTATCTTGCTCTCTCTCTTCTTCTGGCACCCCCACAATTCTGATGTTGGTACACTTGAAGGTGTCCCAGAGTCTCCTTACATTATCTTCACATTTTTGGATTCTTTTCTCTTCTTGCTTTTCCAGTTGAGTGTTTTCTGAGTCTTTATATTTCAAATTTTTGACTTGATTCTTGCCTTTCTCTAGTCTGCTGTTAGGACTCTGTATAATATTTTTTATTTCAGTCAGTGTATGTTTAATTTCTAGTTGGTCTTTTATCATCTTTAGTTGGACCTTTTCCATCTCTAGTTGGTTCTTTTTCATCTCCTCTTGGCTCTCGCTTAATTTATCCATCTTTTCTAGCATATTCTTGAAAAACCTTACAAGCGTGGTTTTGAACTCTATATCCAGTCGTTTTTTTTCCTCCATTTCTTTTGTTTGTGATCCCTTCCCTTGTCTTGGCATTTTCACTATGCCGGGGAAACTTCTGTGTTGAATTCAGCCTTGTGAAACCAGACTTGCAAAGCCACAGAAGCCTCTGTTGAGCTTGGGAGGGGTGGAGTCTCAGGGCTTAAGGGACCTCCTTGCCTTCCAGTCGGCCCCGCCCTCCACAGCCCCTGAGTCTCATGTGACTGGGTAATGGCTGGAGCGGTCCTTGTGTGCGAGTGCCTGCAGTGCTTCTAGACCGCTGCTTTTCCAGCTCCCCTGCGTGCCAGGACCACACGAGTCTAGGTCTCCAGGGTTTCGCCCAAAACAGGGGCCCAGTGGACTCAGAAGTGGCACAGTTGGGAGGGTCTGTCTCCCACCCACTTGCGAAAGCCAGTGGCACAATCAGCAATCTGTCCTTTACGCAGCGGCAGCAGCGCCGTGCGCGACCAGACCTCCGGTCTTTTGCGACTCCCCTAAATTTCTGTGCACCTCTCCCTTTTCACAGTCCAAACTCACCCCATATGAGTTTCGGCTGGATCTGGGGTTTAGTGTCGTAAGATTAGGGGTTCAATGCCGTTGGGAGTCTCCGTTTCCCTCCCGCCAGAGAAAGCCAGCCAGGTACTCGGGCACCCGCTCTCTCAGCGCGCGTGTCTCCGTACCTCAGCTTTTTGCAGCTCCTCTGGGTTTCTGTGAGCCCCTCTCTTTCCTTCTAGCTGTAGAACTTACACTCGGCCAGCTTTCCTGTGGTTCTGGATGATGTCTGTTCTGTCTTTTAGTTGTGGTTTTGAAATTGTTGTGCGAGGCAGCAGTGTAGGTGTTTAATTCTGATGTTGGTATGCTTAAAGTTGTCCCAGAGCCTCCTTACACTATCTTCACATTTTTGGATTCTTTTTTCTTTTTTCTTTCTGCTTGTTTGTATTTCAGATCTTTGTCTTGATTCTTGCATTCCTCTAGTCTGCTGTTAGGTCTCTTTATAATATATATATATATATATTTTTTTTTCTTCTTTTTTAATATATTTTATTGATTTTTTACAGAGAGGAGGGGAGAGGGATAGAGAGTTAGAAACATTGCCGAGAGAGAGACATCGATCAGCCTCCTCCTGCACGCCTCCTACTGGGGATGTGCCCGCAACCAAGGTACATGCCCTAGACCAGAATCAAACCTGGGACCCTTCAGTCCACAGGCCGACGCTGTGTCCACTGAACCAAACCAGTTTCAGCTATAATATTTTTTATTTCAGTCAGTGTATGTTTAGTTTCTAGTTGGTCCTGTTTCATCTCCGCTTGGGTCTCACTAAATTTATACATCTTTTCTAGAAAAGTCTTAAAAACACTTATAACTGTGGTTTTGAACTATATATCCAGTCATTTGTTTTCCTCCATTTCTTTCGTTTGTGATCTGTTCCTTTGTCTTCCCATTTCACTGCTTCCCTGAGTTGGTAGAGTAGCTTTGTGTGCTAGGTGTCCTATATGGCCCAGTAGCTTCGCCTCCCCAGTTACCTGAGGTGGACACTCTTGGTGCACCCCTTTGTGGACTATGTATTCAGTCTTGTTGTAGTTAAGTCTTGATTGTTGTTGGTATCACTGGGGGGAATTGACCTCTAAGCCAATTGGTTGTGAGGATCAGCTGTGTCTGTGCCCAGAGAACTTCTCTGCTAGACTCAGCCTTAAGACTTGCAAGATTGTAATAGCCTCTGTGCTGGGCTTGGATATGGAGAAATCTCAGGGCTGAGCAGAGAGCTTTGGTTTCCCGTCAGCCCTGCCCTACATGGTAGTCCTTGGATCTCAGTGCTCCTCAGTAATCGCTGCAGCCTTCTTTGTGTGCTTGTGTGTGGCACCTCCAGACCTCTGCCTTTAGGTTCCCCTGAGTTTTCGTGCACTCTAGGGACCCGTATGAGTCTGGGTCCCCAGGGTTTCATCCAAAACTGGGGTTCAGTACAGTTGGGAGGTTCTGTTTTCCTCCCGCTAGAGAAAGCCTGGGGCACAATCAGCAGTCAGTCCTTTTTGTGTGCGCCTCCAGACTTGTGCTTTTTGCAGCTCCCCTAAGTTTTTGTGCATTTCTCCCTTTTCACAACTCCCCCTGTATGAGTCTTGCATGGAACTGGGGTTCAGTGCAGTCAGAAGTGGGGTTCAGTGCAGTCAGGAGTTTCCGTCTCCCTCCCACTAGAGGAAGCCAGTCAGACCTACTGCCACCTGTCCTCTCTATGTGCGTGTCTCTGTACCTCAGCTTTTTACAGCTCCTCTGAGTCTTCGTGAGCTCCTCTCTTTACTTCTAGTTGTAGAATTTCCACTCAGCCAGATTTTTGTGGTTCTGGAGGGTGTTCGTTCTGTCTTTTAGTTATAGTTTTGAAATTGTTGTGCAAGACAGCAGTTTAGGTGTTCACCTATGCCACCATCTTGGTTTCTCCTCTCAAAGTAAATGCTCTTAAGTTCATGTATATACATAAGCTTATCTATGGAGGAAGGGACCCCAACATTCTCCAGTTGGCTAGGTTTAGAAGTATTTCTAGACTTAGCCACATTCCAGTTCCAGAACAAGTCTTCTTCCATGATCATTTTGGAGCACCCATTCAGACTTTCTCTTTTCTCAGTGTGAGTACTTACTATAGGTTGTTAGTATCTCTTCCCACCTTTAACTTGGCTTAGGATCTCAGTCTGTAAGAGAATGCTAATAGCACTGAATGTCAAAAGAAAGTGGGAAGACAAGGTTTCAGTTTCTAGACCTGGAATAACTTTGGATCCTGCTCATATTTGTATTTATTTCCCCCAGCTTTGGATACCATGGGGTATTGGAAACGGTCTTTGTCAAGTCACAAAATATCATGTTACATCCTCTTCTCACTTGCTTTATATTTATACTAGAGGCCTGATGCATGAAGATTCATGCAAGAATAGGCCTTCCTTCCCCTGGCTGCCAGCACCCGGGACCTGGGCCTTAGCTCTAGTCCTGCCACCCTCCTGTAGCTCGCTCCACTTCCAGTGCCCCCTTATAGCAGGCAGTCAGCCCCGCCCTGGTGGCTCTGCACCTGTGTGCTTGCTGCCCAGAGGCTCGGAGCAGTCAGGGCCAGGCAGAACGCCTGAGCTGTCGCCATGGCAACAGTACAAGCATCCCAGCCTGGCTGCTGCCATCTTTCTTGCATCAATTTGCATGTTCTCTTCTTATTGGCTGTAGGTGCCACCATCTTTGTTGTGGAGTGATGGTCAATTTGCATATTCTGTCTTTATTAGATAGGATAGTTAAAAGGGACCCCTCATGTACAAGGAGTGGGCTACGCAAAGATAGGACTGCTTTGACATTAGAACTGTTAAATAGACCCTAGAGTTATCTTGGGCCACTGTTAGGAAATGGTGAATTTTTTTTATTAGGACTACCATCCAGAATGAGTAAGTTTAACATTACAAGATATGAGAAAAGGAATCTGGACCAAGTAGTCTGTTTTTTAAAATATTGCTTGATCTGTGAGGCTCTTAGTGGATAGATGTACACACAGGCAGTGACATCATGATTATCTGGTGATGGACTGGATGAAAGAAGAGAGATAGATGAGGGTTAGGATGAATTGGCCTCTAAAGGTCCTGTAGCTCTGAGTTTCTATGCATCTATTAGATCTTTCCAATCTGAAAATACTAGAACCAACTTTGTGCTGTGATTCCTGGAAATCTTACAGGCCCAATACGGGGTCAGAAAAGTGGATGAGTATGAAGTTGAGGTTATTACTGATTTCATTTCTGCATTTCTCCCAACCACTATTCTCCCTTAAGGCCAGAGTAATACAGCTATAAAACATAGCCTCTTATGTTCTGTATGCTTTACCACAATTAAAAGAACAAACAACAGCTTTAATGGCATATTTCACAGATCTAGAACAGATATTCCAAAAATTTATATGGAACCAAAAAAGACCCCAAATAACCACAGCAATCTTGAGAAAGGAGAACAAAGTTGGAGAGATCACAATACCAGATATCAAACTATACTACAAAGCAGTTGTAATCAAAACAGCCTGGTACTGACACAAGAACAGGAATTAGACCAATGGAACAGAACAGAGACCTTAGAAATTGACCCATGCCAATATAGCCAATTAATATTTGACAAAGGAGGTAGAGCATATGAAGTAAAGATAGTCTCTTCAATAAATAGTGTTGGAAAAATTGGACAGGTACACACACAAAAATGAATCTGGACCACCAACTTATATCATACACAAGAATAAACTCAAAATGGATAAAAGACTTAAGTGTAAGTTACAAAACCATAAAAATTTTAGCAGAAACCACAGGCAGTAAAGTCTCAAATATCTCATGTATTTTCTCTGATTCCTTGCCTAGGGCAGGGATCAGCAAACTCATTAATCAACAGAGCCAAATATCAACAGTACAACGATTAAAATTTCTTTTGAGAGCCAAATTTTTAAAACTTAAACTTCTTCTAATGCCACTTCTTCAAAATAGACTTGCCCAGGCCATGGTATTTTGCGGAAGAGTCATATTCCAGGGGCCAAAGAGCCGCATTTTGCTGACCACTGGCCTAGAGCATGGGAAACAAACAGTATTTTCACCTATACATTGCTTAGGTCAAGGGAAATAAAAGAAAAAATAAACAAATGGGACTAAACGAAAAAACTGCAAAGCAAAAACCATCATACTAAAAAACTGCACAGCAAAAACCACCAACAAAATGTGAAGGTAACCTACTGTATGGGAGAACATATTTGCCAATGATACATCTAATAAGGGTTTAATTTCCAAAATATGCAAAGAACTCATATACCACAACACCAGGAAGAGAAACAATCCAATTAAAAACTGGACAAAGCACCTGAATAGATACTTCTCCAAAGAGGACATCTAGATGGCCAATAGACACATGAAAAAATGCTCAGTGTCACTAATTATCAGAGAGGTGCAAATTAAAACTATAATGAAGTAACATCTCACAACTGCCAGAATAGTTACCACCAATAGATAAACAAGTGCTAGTGAGGATGTAGAGAAAAGGGAACCCTAGTACACTGCTAGTGGGAATGCTGACTGGTACAGCCATAGCAGAAAACATTATAGAGGTTCCTCAAAAAATTAAAAATGGATCTGTGATTTAACCCAGCTATGCCACTTCTGGGAATATATCCTAAGAATCCCAAAACACTAATCAGAAAGAATATATGCACTTCTGTGTTCATAGAAGCATTGTTTACAATAGCTGGTATTGTGATCTCTCCATTTTTTCGTTTAGTCCCATTTGTTTATTTTTTCTTTTATTTCCCTTGACCTAAGCAATGTATAGCTAAGATCTGGAAACAGCCCAAGTGCCCATTAGTAGATGAATGGATAAGAAAACTGTGATATATTTACACAATGGAATACTATGCAGTTGTAAAAAAGAAGGATCTCCTACTGTTTGAGACAGCATGGATGGACCTGGAGAGTATTGTGCTAAGTGAAATAAGCCAGTTAGAGAAAGACAAGTATCACATGATCTCACAAGTATAATTTAAACTGACAAACAAAATAGGTTCAGTGGTATGGATGGGAGGCACGGAATAACAGATTTTAGTGGGATGGGGTTGTTGGGGCAGGGACAGGAAGAGATTAACCAAAGAACATATATGTATAGCATAACCCATGGACACACACAATAGCATAGGAAGGCTTAGGTGGAGTAGGGGTTGGGTGGAGAGGGGCAAAAAAGGAGAAAATGGGAGACATCTGTAATACTGTCAACAGTAAAATAAAATTAAGAAAAATACAGCTTTATATTTTGTCTGTTATGTCAATCTGTCCTTTTCTCATTTGACCCTCTCAACACCTTGTGATATGAGCAAGTAAGTGCTTACTAGTATTAAGCTCTTTTTAGAGATGAAGAAATTGAAGTTCAGAGAAAGTAAGTAACTTACCTGTCTGGGTTACCAGTAGATTGATTAGTATCCTAATAAATACATGAATGAACCGGAACTGGAGCCCAGATTCTATGTTTTCTTAACCAATGTTTTGCTTCCATGTTATTCTGTGTCTCCCTGGGAGCTTTCTGTGAACAGCTTTAGGATTGACTTTTTTTGCTGACCTTCCCCTTGGGATTCCCTCATTCTATAGCTAAAACTATGTGCACTCATTATAGAGCATCATTCCAGTTGTGTTCCCTACAGAGTGGGAAGGGAGAAAAACACCTCCACCCACTGTAAGTCTTTTTTTGTTACTTGTTTTCTGGGATCTTCATATTGCTGCTAATAAAAGTGATTCATAGACGTCACTATGTGATTTTCTTGGTTAAGAGAACTTTTTTCTCAGCTCTGGAAGAAATTAATAGTTATGTTAAGGCACAGGAGTTTATCAGCTTTACCTAGAACACAACATTCTCTCTTCTAGCTGAGTCCATTACTTTGGTTTGGTAAAACTCTGTTGCCACTGTTTATTTGGCTATATGTTAGGTACTAAAGGAGACAACTCAACTAAAGGAGTCTGAGACCAATTGGAAAGACAAGGCACATACATAGCTTGAGACAGCTTTTAATAAAATGCAAAATTAAATAGTAGACATGTAAATATTTCAATGTGAGGAATAGGTCATAAGGGGTTTAGAAGGTATAGTGGAAAGGGTCTGTGCTTTAGAACTGTGGGTCATTTGCAAATTAATTCTGAGAACTAACATTTTCCTTATCTCTGAAATGGGCATAGTAGTAGCAGCCTCACAGATTGGGAGGTTTAAATGAGGTAATGTGTCTAAAGCATTATCCTACTGATTGATACATGGTCAGCATTAAACCAATGATAATTCCCTCCCTAGAAGAGCTAAGCCTGAAAGGTTGACTAGGATTTGGTGGAAAGGTAGAGGGGAAGAAGAGTGATGTTAAGAGGGGGAGATGGGAATGGGCAGGTCCCATGAGTATGTAAGTCTGGTGGGAATAGAGGGTACATGGAAGAAATAGTAAGAAGCTTAAAAGACAAAAGTTTTAATTTTATTTAAAGGATGCTACTATGGGAAGTGTTTGTAAACCCTGTATACAGACATTCATATCTTTATATAAAAGCCTAAGCGACCAGTTGACTGGCCAACTGGCTGACCGGCAGACCAACCAGTAACTATGACGCACACTGACCACTGGGAGGCAGATGCTCAGCACAGGAGCTGCTGAGAACCGCAGTTCTTGGATGATATGTTGGAACCAGAAAGAAGGGAGATCGATTCCGGAGTGTGTCACTGAGTACCGCCTTCTTGAAATCTGAGATCCCTCAGGGGATGTCAGAGAGCTGGTTTTGGCTCCATCCCAGAAGGCCAGGCTAACAGACCCCTCTGGTGCACGAATCCATGCACCAGGCCTCTAGTCTTACCTAATAATAGACAAATATCTAAATTGACCATACCTCTGCCACACCCAATCAGCCAATCAGGAGTGATATGCAAATTAACCCAACAAAGATGTTGGTTAATTGGCATACACAGGTGCCAAATGACAGAGGGCAGGCAGATGCTTGCATCATTGCTTTGGAGACGGTGCAGGCATTCTGCCCCATCCCTGGTCTCTCAGGGCCTCTGGGCAGCTGGGAAGGCGGGGACGGATTGGAAAGAGGTAGCTCCCGTGTGGGAGCAGAAAGAGGCGGCTCTGGGGGTAGGCCAGAGTGGAAAGGCAGCCAGGGAAAGGAAGGCCCATTCAAAGCACGAATCTTTGTGCATCGGGTTTCTAGTATGTATATAAAAGCCCTTCATATACTCTATAGTGTAGATTAGTAGCTAAGAGTTTGGACTCTAGAGCCAGACTGTCTATCTCTAAGTACCACCATTTAATTTACCTTCTCTGTACCTTAGCTTCTTCTTAAAAAATAGGATTAACATTGGTTAATAACATATGTTTCATGTGTGCAACATTCTAATTCAACATCTGTATATAGTATATCGTGCTCACCATCCAAAGTCTAGTTTCCATCCATCACTATACAAATGACCCCCTTTACCCATTTTGCCCTCCTTTCACTCCTCTTCCCCTCTGGTAACTACTTACCTATCAGTCATGTATGTCTATTAGGGTTTATTTTCTATTTATTTATTTTGTTTTAATATTAGACATATGGGTGAAATCATATGATATTTATCTTTTTTTCATTTGACTTATTTCCCTTAGCATAATATCTTTAAAGTCTGTGTATGTTACAGTTGGCACCTTTTTTATGGCTGAGTAGTATTCCATTGTATACTAGTATGTGTGCACGTCTTCTTTATCTATTCATATATAAGTGGACATTTAGGTTGTTTCCATGTCTTGGCTATTGGAAACAATGCTGCAGTAAACATAGGTTTGCATATATGTTTTTAAAATATATTCTTTATTGATTTTAGAGAGGAAAGGAGAGAAATATTAGTGATGAGAGAGAATAATTGATTGGCTGCCTCCTGGAGACCTCCTTCTGGAGATCGAGCCCACAATCTGGGCATGTGCCCTGACTGGGAATGGAATTGTGACCTCCTGGTTCATGGGTTGACGCTGAACCATTGATCAATACCAGCCAGGTGTGTATATCTTTTTTAATTAATGTTTTTATAATCTTTGGATAAATGCCCAGAAGTAGAATAGATGGGTCATATGATAGTTCTATTTGTTTGAGGAATCTCCATACAAATGGTGGCTGTACTGATTGACGTTCTCACCAAGAGTGTATAAACTCTTTTCTTTGCATCCTCTCCAATATTTGTTGTTTCTTGTCTTTTTTTAAATATTTTTAATTGATTTTTTTTACAGAGAAGAAGGAAGAGGGAGAGGGAGAGAGAGTCAGAAACATCGATAAGAGAGAAACATCGATCAGCTGTCTCCTGTACATCCCCTGCTGGGGATGTGCCCACAACCAAGGTACATGCCCTTGACTGGAATTGAACCCGGGACCCCTCAGTCTGCAGGCTGATGCTCTATCCACTGAGCCAAACCAGTCAGACTAAAATAGTTTATTCTTGTATTATTATTTATTTATTTATTTAATATATACATATTTATTATTTAAAGTATTATATATGTCTCCTTTTTCCCTGATTGATCCCTCCCTGACCACTCTCACCTCCTAGGACAAGCCCCTACTGCGCCAGTGTCATTGTCCATTGGTTATGCTAATATGCATGTGTACAAATCCTTTGGTTGATCTCTTACTCCCCTCCCCGCAGCCATCCCCTGCCTTCCCTCTAAGGTTGGACAGTCTGTTCGGTATTTCTTTGTCTCTGGATCTATTTTTGTTCATCAGTTTATATTGTTCATTATATCTCACATATGAGTGAGATCACAATATTTATCTTTCTCTGACTGGCTTAGTTTACTAGCATAATGCTCTATAGGTCCATCCATGCTATTGCAAATAGTAAAAGTTTCTTCTTTTTTATAGCAGCATAGTATTCCATTGTGTAGATGTACCACAGGTTTTTAATCTACTCATCTGCTGATAGACACTTAGACTGTTTCTGAATCTTTGCTATGATAAATTGTGCTGCTATGAACATAGGAGTGCATATATCTTTTCTGATTGGTGTTTCTAATTTCTTGGGATTTAGTCCTAGAAGTGGGATTACTGGGTCAAATGGGAGTTCCATTTTTAACTTTTTGGGGAAACTCCATTCTGTTTTCCATAGTGGCTGAACCAGCCTGTATTCCCATCAGCAGTGCACAAAGGTTCCTTTTTCTCCACATCCTCGCCAGCACTTGTCATTTGTTGATTTGTTGAAAGCCATTCTGACAGGTGTGAGATGTACCTCATTTTTGTTTTGATTTGTATCTCTTGGATAATAAATGACTTTGAGCATGTTTTCATATGTCTCTTGGCCTTCTATATGTCCTCTTTTGAAAGAGTCTATTTAGGTCCTTTGCTCATTTTTTTATTGGATTGTTTATCTTCCTTTTGTTAAATTGTATGAGTTCCCTATAAATTGTGGAGATTAAACCCTTATGTGAGATAACATTGGCAAATATGTTCTCCCATGCAGTGGGCTTTCTTGTTGTTTTGTTGATGATTTCTTTTGTTGTGCAGAAGCTTTTTATTTTGATACAGTCCCATTTGTTTATTATTATTTATTTATTTAAAATATTTTTATATTTTGTTTTATTTTGTTTTAGTTTCAGAGAGAGGGAAGGAGAAGGAAAGAGAGCTAGAAACATCAGTGATGAGAGAGAATCATTGATTGGCTGCCTCCTCCACACCCCCTACTAGGGGATTGAACCTTAGGGGAATTGAACTGTGACCTCTTAGTTTGTAGGTTGATGCTCCATGTATACACACCCTGTATTTTTAATTTTCTTCTTTGATTTCCCCATTGAACCAATATTTGTTCATTACCATGTTGTTTGATCTCCACGTATTGTGATTTTTCTAGTTTTCTTCTTATAATTGATTTTTGATTGTTTAAAGTATTACATGTCTCCTTTTCCCCCTATTAACCCTCCCAGGTACTCCCACCCCTGAGGGCAAGCCCCTCCTTGTGCCAGAGTCTGTGTCCATTGATCATGCTAATATGCATGCCTACAAGTTCTTTGGTTGATCTCTAACTCCCTGTCTACTGCCTTTTTTCTGAGGTTAGATGGTCTGCTTAGTGCCACCTTGTCTCTGGATCCAGTTTTGTACATCAATTTATGTTGATCATTATATCTCACATATGAGTGAGATCATGTGATATTTATCTTTCTCCTACTGGCTTATTTCAGTTAGTATAAAGCTCTCCAGTTCCATCCATGCTATTGCTGTCAATTTCTCTCTTTAGAACTGTTAATAGTTTCTTTATATATTTTGGTGCTTCTATGCTGGGTGCATATATATTGATAAATATTATATCTTCTTAATGGATTGTCCCCTTTATAATTATCCAATATCCATCTTTGTCTCTTATTACCTTTTTTGGCTTAAAGTCTGTTTTCTCTGGTATAAGTATATCTACACCTGCTTTCTTTTGGCTTCCACTTACCTGGAGTATCATCTTCCACCCATTTATTTTGAGCCTGTGTTTGTCTTTAGAGCTGAGATGAGTCTCCTGCAGGCAGCATATAGTTGGGTCTTGTTTTTTTAATCCATCCAGCCACTCTGTGTCTTTTGATTGGTGAGTTTACTTCATTTACACTTAGGGTAAATATTGATATATGAAGGCTTACTATTGCCATTTAATCTTTAGTTTTTTATTTGCTTCATGGCACCATTATTTCTTTTCTCTTATGTTTCTGTTTGCCATTTTAGTTTGGTGGTTTTCTATGATGTTTTTCTCAGTTTTATTCCTCTTTTCATATTTTGTATCTCTTCTCTAGATTTTTGTTTTTGGTTAGCATGTGGTTCATATAACATATCTCATAGATAAAATAATACTTTTTCTGATGATAGCATTTCATGTGCCTATATAAATTCCATCATTTTCCTCTTCCCCTTTCATGTTTTTGTTGTCACATATTGTCCCTTTTTTATGTTATGAGTTTATTATCCAATGAGGTAGTTATAGTTATTTTTAGTGTTTTTTTCCTATTTAATCTTTATGACAAATTTTAGTGATTAACACCCTAATTTGAAATTTTCTGATTCTATCTGTCTATTTATCAGAGTGCTCAAGATTTGTATAATTTTGGATTTTCATTTGTTTTCTTAGTAAAAGAGTTCCCTTAAACACTTCTAAGGCAGGGTTTAGTGGTGAACTTTCTCAGCTTTTGTTTGTCAGGGAAAACCTTTATTTCTCCTTCATATCTGAAGGAAAACTTTGCTGGATAGAGTATTTCTGACTGTTGGTTTTTATCTTTCAACATTTTGAATATGTCATTTCACTCTCTCCTGATCTGTAGAGTTTCTGCTGAGAACTCTGCTAATAGCCTAACGGGTGTATGTTTGTAACGTAATGGGAGTACTGGAATTTTTTCCCTAACTAACTTTAAATTTTTTTAATCATTGACTTTTGACAGTTTTAATATAATATATCTTGGAGAAGGTCTTTTTATGTTGAAATAATTAGGTGTTCTATTAGCTTCATGGATTTTGTATATTACTGGTTTGGGAATTTCTCAGTTATTTCTTTAAGCTTTCTTCTCTCTTCTCCCTCTCTTTTTCTTCTGGGATACCAATGATTCTAATGTTGCTTCTTCTAATGGAGTCAGACAGTTCTCAGAGAGATTTTTCTTTTCTTTTTAAAAAAAAATATATTTTATTGATTTTTTTTACAGAGAGGAAGGGAGAGAGATAGCTAGAAACATCGATGAGAGAGAAACATCGATCAGCTGTTTCTTGCACACCCCCTACTGGGGATGTGCCTTTGACCAGAATCAAACCTGGGACCCTTCAGTCCGCAGGCTGACGCTCTATCCACTGAGCCAAACTGGTTTGGTGAGATTTTCCTTTTTTATGATATTGGTTCTCTCTTCTCTTCCACTATTTCTAGATTTCTTATGCTAAGTGAAATAAGCCAGTCAGTGAAGGAGAAACACCACATGATCTCACTCATTTGTGGATAATAAAGAACATTATAAACTGATGAACAAAAAGATAGATACAGAGACAGTAAAGCATCAGACTGTCAAATTACAGCAGGACAGTTAAGGAGAGGTGGGGTAGATAACAGATCTACCAAAGGACTTGTATGCATGCATATAAGCATAACCAATAAACACAAGACACTGGGGGTAAGGGTATGCCTGGGAGGGGCGGCAATGGGAAGATATGTATACATGTAACACATTAATAAAAAAAATATATATATTGATTTCAGAGAGGGAGAGATAGAAACAATGATAAGAGAGAATCACTGATTGGCTGCTTCCTGCATGCCCACTACTGGTGATTTAGTCTGCTAACCTTGGCATGTGTCCTTGACCAGAATAGAACCCGGGAGTCTTCAGTCCGCAGGCCAGTGCTCTTCCCATTGAGCCAAACCGGCTAGGACTGTTTCTAGATTTCTATTTTCCATATAGTCTGCTCTATTTCCAATGCTTATCTACCCCACCTCTCCCTATCTTCCCACTATAATTTGACAGTCTGATGCTTTACTGCCTCTGTATCTATCTTTTTGTTCACTAGTTGATAATGTTCTTTATTATCCATAAATGAGTGAGATCATGAGGTATTTTTCTTTCATTGACTAGCTTACTTCACTTAGCATAATGCTTTCCAGTTCCATCCAAGTTGCTGCAAATGGTAAGAATTCCTTCTTTTTTTATGCCAGCATAGTATTCCATTGTGTCGATGTACCATGGTTTTCTGATCAAGTCATCTGCTGAGGGGCATCTAGGCTGTTTCTAGATCTTAGCTATTGTAAATTGTGCTGCTATGAACATAGGGGTGCATATATGTCCTTTCTGATTGGTGTTTCTAGTTTCTTAGGATATATTCCTAGGAGTGGTATTGCTGGGTCAAATGGGAGTTCCATTTTTAGTTTTTTGAGGAAACTACATACTGTTCTCCACAGTGGATGCACCAGTCTGCATTCCCACCAGCACTGCATGACGGTTCTTTTTTTTAAAATTAATTTTTATTAATTTTTTATACATATCACCCCATTGCCCCCCCTCCCTCCCAGGCATACCCTGACCCCCCAGTGTCTGTGATCATTGGTTATGCTTATGTGCATGCATACAAGTCCTTTGATTGATCACTTATTTACCTCACCTAACTTTAATCTTTCTGCTGTAATTTCAGTCTGTTTGATGCTTTATGATTTTTGTCCTCCTGAGAATTATCAGTCTACTCCCTTTCTGTGCTCCTGATTCTATTATATTCACCAGTTTATTCTGTTGATCAAATTTTTAATTCACTTAATTTTTAGATTCACTTGTTGATAGATGTGTATTTGTTGTTCATAATTTTTTGTCTTTTACCTTTTTCTTCTTCCTCTTCTAAAAGAGTACCTTTCAGCATTTCATATAATACTGGTTTGGAGTTGATGAACTCCTTTAGCTTTTTCTTCTCTGTGAAGGTCTTTATCTGCCCTTCAATTCTGAATGATAGCTTTGCTGGATAGAGTATTCTTGGTTGTAGGTTCTTGCTGTTCATCACGTTGAATATTTCTTGCCACTCCGTCTGGCCTGCATCGTTTCTGTTGAGAAATCAGCTGACAGTCGTATGGGTGCTCCCTTGTAGGTAATGAACTGTTTTTCTCTTGCTTCTTTTAATATTCTCTTTGTCTTTTGCTCTTGGTATTTTAATTATGATGTGTCGTGGTGTGGTCCTCTTTGGATTCCTTTTATTTGGGGTTCTGTGTGCTTCCTGGACTTGTAAGTCTATTTCTTTTACCAGATGTGGGAAGTTTTCAATCATTATTTCCTTAAATAGGTTTTCAGTATCTTGCTCTCTCTCTTCTTCTGGCACCCCCACAATTCTGATGTTGGTACGCTTGAAGCTGTCCCAGAGGCTCCTTACATTATCTTCACATTTTTGGATTCTTTTCTCTTCTTGCTTTTCCAGTTGAATGTTTTCTGCTTCTTTATATTTCAAATTTTTGACTTGATCCTTGCCTTTCTCTAGTCTGCTGTTAGGACCCTGTATAATAGTTTTTATTTCAGTCAGTGTATGTTTAATTTCTAGTTGGTCTTTTTTCATCTTTAGTTGGATCTTTTTCATCTCTAGTTGACCTTTTTCATCTCCTCTTGGGTCTCACTAAATTTATCCATCTTTTCTAGCATATTCTTGAAAAACCTTATAAGCGTGGTTTTGAACTCTATATCCAGTCGTTTTTTTTCCTCCATTTCTTTTGCTTGTAATCCCTTCCCTTGTCTCGGCATTTTCATTATGCCGGGGAAACTTCTTTGCTGGATTCAGCCGCAGAAGCCTCTGTTGAGCTTGGGAGGGATGGAGTCTCAGGGCTTAAGGGACCGCCTTGCCTTCCAGTCGGCCCCACCCTCCACGGCCTCTGAGTCTCAGGTGACTGGGTAATGGCTGGAGCGGTCCTTGTGTGCGGGCCCGCGGTGCCTCTAACTGCTGCCTTTCAGGCTTCCCTGCGCACCAGGACCACAGGAGTCTAGGTCTCCATGGTTTCGCCCGAAACAGGGGCTTAGTGGAGTCGGAAGTGGTGCAGTTGGGAGGGTCTGTCTCCCGCCCACTCTCGAAAGCCAGCGGCACAATCAGCAATCTGTCCTCTGCATGCGTCCAGACCTCCGATCCTTTGCGACTCCCCTAAATTTCTGTGCACCTCTCCCTTTTCACAGTCCAAACTCCCCCCGTATGAGTTTCAGCTGGATCTGGGGTTTAGTGTCGTAGGATAAGGGGTTCAATGCCTTTGAGAGTCTCCGTTTCCCTCCCGCCAGAGAAAGCCAGCCATGTATTCCGGCACCCGCTCTCTCCTCGCGCGCGTCTCCATACCTCAGCTTTTTGCAGCTCCTCTGGGTCTCTGTGAGCCCCTCTCTTTCCCTCTAGTTGTAGAACTTCCATTCAGCCAGCTTTCCTGTGATTCCGGATCATGTCCATTCTGTCTTTTAGTTGTAGTTTTGAAATTGTTGTGCGAGGCAGCAGTATAGGTGTTTACCTATGCCGCCATCTTGGATTCCCGAGGGTTCTTTTTTCTCCGCATCCTCACAAACACTTGTCGTTTGTTGATTTGTTGATGATTGCTATTCTGACAGATGTGAGATGGTATTGCATTGTTGTTTTGATTTGCATCTCTCAGATAATTAGTGACTGTGAGCATGTTTTCATGTGTCTCTTGGCCTTCCTTCCGTCTTCTTTCGAAAAGATTCTATTTAGGTCCGTTGCTCATTTTTTTTATTAGATCATTTATCTTCCTTTTATTAAGTTGTATAAGTTGCCTGTAGATGTTAGAGATTAAATCTTTATCAGTGATAACATTTGCAAATATGTTTTCCCATACAGTGGACTTTCTTATTGTTTTGTTGTATTTCTTTTTTTTTTAAATATATTTTATTGCTTTTTTTCACAGAGAGGAAGGGAGAGGGATAGAGAGTTAGAAACATCGATGAGAGAGAGACATCGATTAGTGGCCTCCTGCACGCCCACTGCTGGGGATATGCTTGAAACCAAGGTACATGCCCTTGACTGGAATCAAACCTGGGACTCTTCAGTCCACAGGCCAAGCTCTATCCACTGAGCCAAACCGGTCTCGGCTGTTTTGTTGTATTTCCAATGCTTTCTAGTGCATTCTTCATCTCATTTTTTGAGTTCTTCACTTCTAGGATTTCTGCTGTGTTTTTTGTTTTGTTTTTGAGTTTTAATCTCTGTGATCAAGTACTGTATTTTTCCTGTACAAGACGCTGTTTTTTTTTCTAAAATTGTTAGACTGAAAATCAAGGGGTATCTTATATATGGAAGTCAGCGGAGGAGGGAGCTGCGTGCAGGTGCATAGCTACCCATACCTTGTCAAACAGGCTTCCTCCAATCATGAGCCTTTTTGTTACTGACATCAGCTGAAGCCATAATTGGAGATGTAAGTGGAGAGTGCGCAGATGCAACAGGGACCTGAATCTGAGTGTTCTAAGTCCATACAGATGTCAAAAAAATAAAAAATAAAACAAATGCCTGTAAGCGATTGTCTTACTCGGCAAAATTCAAGCAGAATATAATCAGCTATGCAAAAGAGCATGGGAATAGAACTGCGGAGAGAAAATTTGAACCTCCTCCCATTGAGTGTATGATCAGACAGTGGAGAAAACAGGAAGAACAACATCTTAAGATGCCAAAAAAGGAGAAGGCCGTAAGAGAAAACGCAACAAAATATTTAAAATATTGATTTCTTAATTTTGGATTGGAAAAGTGGGGGTTGTTTTATACATAGGGGCATCTTATACATGAAAAAATACGGTACTTCTGTTCATTAATTTATTCCGGAGCTCATTGAACTTTCTTTTTGAATTTTCTTGAAGCTCATTGAGGTGTTTTTTTTAAAATGACAGCTATTTGAAATTTCTAATTAGATGGCAGTCTTCCATGACTTTAAGTTTAATTTCTAGAGAATTGTCATTTTCCTTTTTAGTGATACTGTGTTACTGTAATTTTTCATGGTGCTCGATGAATTATTCTTCTGCTGGCACATTTGAAGTAGTGAACACTTTTTTGAGTTGCCTTTAGTTATGTTTAACAGCTAGTGCTTTCCATCCTCCACTGCCTTTGCTAGTGGCATTGCTGGTGACCTTGTTGCTACTGCTTGTGCTTCTCAGGTCACCTGGTCACAGGCACCACCACTGTCCCTGACATTTCTGATCTCAGGTATTACTGCTCTGCCTGGCATCTCTGTCTCAGATACTGCCATGTTTCCTAGTGCTTCTGGGTTTGGGAACCATACCTTAGTTTTCTTTTTTTTTTGAAAAATGGAGGTGATAATAATGATAACTTGATAGGGTTATTGTGAGGACTAATGCAATAACATAGAAAAGTGCTTAGAACAGTTCCTGACACACAGTGCTACAAAAATGGTAGCTTGCTATTATTATTATTATTTAAATGAAAGAAAACTTTTATAAAACTGTCTCTGTCCTTCTGATGAACTCTGATAATTTTTTTTAAATGCTGATGCATTAACTGAGGGATTGACATCTGCACTTTGAAGACTTTCATTATAGGTAATGAAGAATCATCAACATGGTGAGCAAGGTAAGGCCTGCATAAGGTGGTGATAAACAAGATCTGATTGGGAGGCAGGATGATTTAGAGGAAGTAGAATTGGCACTGGGCTCCTGAGATAGGGTGTGTCCATGTTAAATCATCAACAATAGTACATTTGTTGCATTTAGAGGTAATTCTGGGTAGGATTAGGAATTGGGCAGCCTTGTCAAACAACTTTGAGTTCTGGTGAGGGAAATGCAGCAATAACACACTCATCAGTGCTGTCATAGGAAAAGCATTGCTGCATATTTTTTTGAGAGGATACATGTTGCCCAAATAAAATAGTGTGATCATTGGGAACTGTAGGACGCCAGAAGGCCCCTCAGAGGAGGCATTAGATTGTGCTTAAAGTAGGGTAGACTTTGATCATTGGGGGACTGCATGGAAGTGAGAATGGGTAAATGTATGATTAAGTTAGCAGCCACACTTCAACCCAGTTTCTCTATTCCAGAGCAGTACTTCTTAAATGGTCATTATAATATCTAGATTGCATGCAGCAGTCTCATTATGTGGACTGTTAAGTAGCCCTCATTTCTTGAGAAGAGTGGTCTGTGGTGCTTGGGTAGCACATTGCCAGCTTTATTGCAGATTTCCAAATCCCACAGGGCCAGGTTGTACTGGCAGCTACTCTCTTTGATTTGGATTATACTTCAGGGAAGAGCCTGAGAATCTGCTTATCTACCTTCTTTCAAGTGCTGCTTGTGCTATGTGCCTACACTGGGCCTAGCTGGAACATGAGTTTAGTGTTAGGTGGGTAGGATGGCAGGGACTACTAGATTTTGGGAATCCACTGAATGGACTGTGGTTTGGCAAGAACTGTTTGCTTTACTTTGTGTTGGTGTATCATTAAAGGACTTTTGTCCTCTTTTTGGCCAGCTCAAGGTTAAACTACTAAAAGTTGCATTTGAACTGGAACATTTCTCATTTTAACTGGCTTAAATATTAAGACCATTAATAGTTGTATCACTAGCTGAGCTCTTTGAGAGATAAGATGGCTTTGACTGCTGTGGGAGCCAGTTTGCAAGGCAGGAAGCAAAAGTGTGTGAGGGCAAGATATCGAAATCTCTAGTAGAGTTGTAATCTTATACTCAGAGCTTTGGGTCTGTATGAGTGCAAGGTTGAGCTAGGTCCATTACAGAGTTTGATGGACTTTACCTGGAGCATATGCCTCAGAGGGATAATATCATTTTTAAAAAAGAATAGTTCATTGATTTTTAAAGAGAGAGGGGTGGAGAGGGAGAGAGAGAGAAAAATATTGATTTGAGAGCAGAACATTGATAGGCTGCTTCTTGTATATCACCAACTGGGGATTGAGCCCAAATCAGGGCACATGCCCTAACCAGGAATTGAACCAGCAATCTTTTGGTACATGGGATGATGCCCAACCAACTGAGCCACCAGCTCATTTTCAGTACACAGATCTTTAAATGGCAATTAAGAAAAAGAGAGAAATGCTGAAAAAGGAATGGCGAGGGGAAACACCCTATGAGGGGAGAACATTTCATACCATCTTAAGTCTGGGCAATAATATTATTATTATTTTTTTAAATGTATTTTATTGATTTTTTACAGAGAGGAAGGGAGAGGGATAGAAAGTCAGAAACATCGATGAGAGAGAGACATCGATCAGCCGCCTCCTGCACGCCCCCTACTGGAGTTGTGCCCACAAGCAAGGTACATGCCCCTGACCGGAATTGAACCTGGGACCTTTCAGTCCGCAGGCCGACGCTCTATCCACTGAGCCAAACCGGTCTCGGCAATAATATTATTTTTAAAGTAACCAGGCATATAGTGTGTGTGTGTGTGTGTGTGTGTGTGTGTGTGTGTGTGTATATATATATATATATATATATATATTTTTTTTTTATCCCAAGGCAACCCTTCTGCTAAGAACTCAGGACTCTTTAGTTTACCTTTAGAGACCACTCCAACCCTGTTTGTGCAGGCTCAGCATTCTAGCATTCAGATATCCCATATTCCCTAAAGCTAAGCCAATAGTGTCTTCTCTGGGAAGGCTTTCCCTGACCTTTAAGAGAGAATTAATCATCTTACTTCCACAAATTTGGTATTTCCTTGTATCCTGTCTTCTCCACTAATAGGTTACCGCCCTCCCCCAATGCTATTATGCTTTAGTAAAAAAACAAACAAACATTATTTATTAGTGAACATAGCTTTTTCCAAGAGCCATATGTCAATTCCAGTTTCCCTCAAAAATAAAAAATCTTGGGGAGAGATCCTAACCAATGGACACAGACAACAGGGGAGTGAGGGCATGAGTGGGGGAGATGGGAGATAATGTGGGGATAAGGACACATGTAATAACTTAATCAATAAGGAAATTTTAAAAAAGATAAGATACTTATGAATTAGACTGGGCCCTAAATCTAATGATTGGTGTCCTTATAAGGAGAAGAAAATTTGGACAAAAATTCACAGATACATAAGGAAGTAGGCCATATGAAGATAGAGGCAGACACTGGAGTGATATGTCTATAAGCCAAGAAACACCAAAGAAGCTAGAAGAGACAAAGAAGGATCCTCAGCTAGCTCCTTTAAGAGACAGCTAGCTGTCAATACCTAGATTTCAGATATATACCCTCCAGAACTGTGATAGAATAAATATCTGTGTTTTAAGCTACCTAAAAAAATAAAAATTAAAAATTTATAATAAAAAATAAAAAATTTCTGGAATACATGGAAAAATACAACAAAGAACAAACACAATTTCCCTTCATTTCTCCTCTCCATAAAGCTCCCATAGTCATATTAGTAAGACTTGAAGAAAGCAAATTATATATGAAGTTCATATAAACAATAGAAGCAAATGAATTAGTTGCAAAATGGCTCCATCTTTAACAAGGAATCACAAACTAAAAGGTAAGCTTTTTAAAAAAGTCATTATATATATTTTAATTTTTATTTTAAAATATATTTTTTGTTGATTTTAGAGAAGAAGGGAAAGGGAGAGAGAGATAGAAACATCAATGATGAGAATCATTGATTCACTGCCTTTTGTATGCCCCACACTGGGGATTGAGCCCGCAACCTGGGCATATGCCCTGACTGGGAATTGAACTGTGAACTCCTGGTTCATAGGTCGATGTTCAACCACTGAGCCACACTGGCCGGGCTAAAAGGTAAGCTGTTTGAAAGCAGTTTTTTGTTGTTTTTTAATTGTGGGGTTCTAATGTAAGTTGTACACAAAATAAACATCAATAATGAATAATGACTGACTGACTGAGTTAATGGCGGAATTTTAGTACTTTCCCTAGTAGAAACTCAAGATCCCACCCGAGTTAATTTGATGGGTAAACGTCAGGCTTGGGCCAAATTTGATGTCTTCTGTACAGACTTATAAGATAATATGAATTGTTCTCACCTCATAGGGCGTTTCCCCTCACCATTCTTTTGTCAGCATTCCTCTCTTTTCCTTAATTGTCATTTAAAGATCTGTGTACTGAGAATGAGCTGGTGAAGGGGAATGTTTCCCTAAGGACATGGTGTCTAATGGAAGCCAAGGCTTTGTGGTTGATCAGCGCACTGACTATAAGTCATTAACTTTGAGGCATCAAGGAATGATGCATGAGTATATGTAAGTAGAGTTGGGTTTGTGTACATGTGCTGTGAGGGGTGAAGAGGGAAGTGGAAATGGGAGTGATGGTAAGATGAAAAGAGAATGGTCTGAGAAATCTAGAGTTTTGATCTCTTCTTCAAAACCATATTTGGGATTTTTCCTTTTTGTGATAGTCAATAGTCTAATAGAAAGTACAGAAGTCAAGAGACTAACTTTCTTTTGTCACCAACTCCCTGGCCACCTGGGAAAAATCATTGCTGCTCTATTGGTCTTATTTTCTCAATTATTAAGTGGGATCAGTAATATCTGCCCTATCTGACTCCTTTGACTGTTGTGAGGACTCGTGAGATGTTGGATGAGAAAGCCTTGCAGAACAGAGGTAATGGTGCTCTGATAGTGACTCTGGTCACTATCTTTTTTTACTGGTCTTCCTATTTCTGGAGAAAATCAATATTTATCTGTATAATCCAGTGTTTCTCCGACCTTTCTGTTGTCTCTAGCCTCTAGATCAGGGATGGGGAACATTCAGCCTGTGGGTTGTATAAGGCCTATGAAATAATTTGATCAAAGCATTAGGGGTGAGTTAGTGAAATGTTTGACCAAATATAGCAGGCTAATTTTTAAGTTGATAATTTTGTATGGCCCACGAATGATATTATAAATATACAAATGGCCCTTGTTAGAATAAGATTCCTTACCCCCACTCTAGTCACTCTTCATTATATATAACTAAAGGCCTGATGCACAAAATTCATGCAAGAGTAGACCTTCCTTCCCCTGGCTGCTGGCACTGGCTTCCTTTTAGTAACCGGGACCCGAACTTCCCTCCAACCGCCAGCAGGTTCCTGGGACCCGGGCTTCCCCCATAGCCCTGGCTTCATCCAGAAGGATGTCTGGTCTAATTAGCATATTACACTTTTATTATTATAGATAGATGGGGATGTCTGTAAGGCCAGTTGTCCCAGTAAAAACCTCTATTGCCTCTGACTTACCTCCATCAGAGCATGTACCAAGCTGTCTTGCCATTGTGTTTTTATAGGTAGGTATTAAGAACAATAGAGGCCTGGAGCATGAAATTCGTGCACAGGTACAGTCTCTAGGCCTGGCCTGTAATCAGGCCCCGGTATTTGGAATTTATTTATCTTCTACCATTGAAACTTTGTAGCTAGAGCAGAGCCAAGCCTTCTGCTAGCACAGCCATTGAAACTTTGTTGCCTTAAGTGGAGGCCTGAGTGAGCCGAAATCTTGACTTTCTCCATCTCCAGAGGCAACCCAAGCCTCTCTCTTGCTGTCTGTGTCTGTAGCCATCTTGGTTGGGTTAATTTGCATACTCGCTCTGATGGGCTTGTGGGCGTGGCTTGTGGGTGTAGCGGAGGTATGATCAAGTTGCATATTACTCTTTTATTAGATAGGATTAGTTAATAGCATTTACCTAATTGGAACTCCCATAGGCCAGGGACCATGTTTATGTTTTCACTAGAGGCCTGATGCACAAAGATTTGTGCAAGAATGGGCCTTTCTTCCCCTGGCTGCTGGCACCACCTTTGCTTCTGGCCAGAGCCACCTTTCTGCCTTCCCACACTGTCTAGAGGCCCAGAATGGTGGAGTGGTGCGAAACACCCTGTCCCCATCTGCTTGGCGCCTACGTATGTAGATTTATCCACCATCTTTGTTGGGTTAATTTGCATACCCCGCTCCTGATTGGCTGGTGGGCATCATGAAGTATCCTCAATTAGCATGTTACTCTTTTATTAGGTAGATCTCCAGCCTGTATCACAGGGTTGAAACAGCAGATATTTGCTAAGAATTTCTTTTTATTTTAATTGAATTTATTGGGATGAAATTGGTTAATAAAATTATATAGGTTTTAGGTATATAATTCTATAAAACATTATCTGTATATTGTATTATGTGCTCACTACCCTAAGTCAAATTTCCTTTCATCATCATTTATCCCCCTATACTCTTTTCTACCTCTCTCTACCATTTCTCCCCCTACATTCCCCCTTCCCTCTAACCAGTATCAGTCTCTTCTCTATGAGTCTTTTCTATTTTATTTATTAGTTTATTTTACTCATTAGATTCCACATATAAGTGAAATCATATGGTACTTGTCTTTCTCTGACTGGCTTATTTCACTCAGCATAATGTTCTCCAGGTTCATTCATGCTGTCAGAAAGTGTGAGATTCCTTTTTTTTTTTTTTTTTTATGGCCAAGTACTATTCTATTGTGTAAATCAGTGATTGGCAAACTGTGGCTTTTGAGCCACATGCGGCTTTTTGGCCCCTTGAGTGTGGCTCTTCTACAAAATACCATGTGTGGGTGCGCACATACAGTGTGAATGAAACTTCGTGGCCCATGCGCAGAAGTCAGTTTCAGCTCTCAAAAGAAATTTCAATCATTGTACTGTTGATATTTGGCTCTGTTGACTAATGAGTTTGTGACCTCTGGTGTAAATGTACCACAACTTTTTTATCCACTCATCTACTGCTGGGTACTTGGCCACTTCCAAGTCTTGGCTATTGTTAAAAAATGCTGTAGTGTTTATAGGAATGCATATATTCTTTCAAATTAGTGTTTTGGGTTTCTTTGGATATATTCCCAGAAGTGGATTTGCTGGATCACAAGGTAGTTCCATTTTTAATTTTTTGAGGTAACTCCATACTGCCTTCCACTGTGGCTGCACCAACTGCATTCCTACCACATCCTTACCAACACTTGTTGGTTATTAATCTATTGATGTCTAGTGGCCATCTTTGGAGAAGTGTCCATTCAGGTCCTTTACCCATTTTTAAGTTGTGTGTGTGTGTGTGTGTGTGTGTGTGTGTGTGTGTGTATGTGTATATGTTTCTAAATTTTGTATATCAACTCCTTATCAGAAATATCATTGGTAGATATGTTCACCCATTCAATAGGTTGTCTTTTCATTTTGTCGATGGTTTCTTTTGCTGTGAAAAAGCTTTTTAGTTTGATGTAGTCCCATTTGTTTATTTTTTCTTTTGTTTCCCTTGCCTGAGGTGATACATTACAAAAAATATTGCTATAATTAATGTCCAAATATTGCTATAATTAATGTCCAAAATATAACTATGTTTTCTTCTAAGGTTTTAAAGTTTATTTTTGTGTATGGTGTAAGAAGATGGCCTAATTTAATTTTTTTGGCACATATCTGTTCAGTTTTTCCAACTCATTTTATTGAAGAGACTGTCTTTACTCCATTGTATGATTTTGCCTCTTCTGTCAAATATTAACTGACTATAAAGGTATGGGCTTATTTCTGGGATATCTATTTTGTTCCATTGATCTATATATCTGTTTTTATTCCAATACCATGCTGTTTTTCTTTTTAAATTTTTATTTATAGTTGACATTCAGTTTTTTTAAGTATTTTTATTGATTTCAGAGAGGAAGGGAGGAGAAAGAGAGAGAGACATACACACAGAAACATCAATGATGAGAGAGAACCATCTATTGACTACCTCTTGCACACCCCACACTGGGGATCGAGCCCGCATCCTGGGCATGTGCCCCCAACCAGAACTGAACCTAGGACCCCTCAGTTTGCAGGCCAACGTTCTATCCACTGAGCCAAACTGGCTAGGGTATACCATGCTGTTTTGACTACTGTGGTCTTGTAGTATTAGTTTGATATCAGGTAATGTGATTCCTCTAATTCTGTTCTTCTTTCTCAAGATTGCTATGAGTATTTAGGGTCTTTTGTGGTTCCATATGAATTTTTGGAATATTTGTTCTAGTTCTGTGAACTATACCATTGGTATCTTGATAGGAATTGCATTGAATCTATAGATTGCTTTGGATAGTATGGACATTTTTTTAAAAATTAAATATTTATTATTCAGATTATTACATTTGTTTCTCTTTTTTCCCCCTCTATAGCTCCCCTCCATCTGGCTCCCACCCTTCCCTCTACCCTTACCTCCCTCCCATTGACCTCATCCATAGGTGTATGATTATTGTCCAGTCTCTCCCTGTACACCCCTCACCCCTTTACCCCTGAGAATTATCAGTCCATTCCCTTTCTGTGCTCCTGATTCTATTATATTCACCAGTGTATTCTGTTGACCAACTTTTTAATTCACTTAATTTTTAGATTCCCTTGTTGATAGATATGTATTTGTGGTTCATAATTTTTTACCTTTTACCTTTTTCTTCTTACTCTTCTAAAAGAGTACCTTTCAGCATTTCATATAATACTGGTTTGGAGTTGATGAACTCCTTTAGCTTTTTCTTATCTGTGAAACTCTTTATCTGCCCTTCAATTCTGAATGATAGCTTTGCTGGATAGAGTATTCTTGGTTGTAGGTTCTTGCTATTCATCACGTTGAATATTTTTTGCCACTCCCGTCTGGCCTGCATCGTTTCTGTTGAGAAATCAGCTGACAGTTGTATGGGTGTGCCCTTGTAGGTAATCAATTGTTTTTCTCTTGCTGCTTTTAATATTCTCTCTTTGTCTTTTGCTCTTGGTATTTTAATTATGATGTGTCTTGGTGTAGTCCTCTTTGGATTCCTTTTATATGGGGTTCTGTGTGCTTCTTGGAGTTGTAAGTCTATTTCTTTTACCAGATGTGGGAAGTTTTCAGTCATTATTTCCTTAAATAGGTTTTCAGTATCTTGCTCTCTCTCTTCTTCTGGCACCCCCACAATTCTGATGTTCGTGTGCTTGAAGCTGTCCCAGAGTCTCCTTACATTATCTTCACATTTTTGGATTCTTTTTTCTTTTTGCTTTTCCAGTTGAGTGTTTTCTGATTCTTTATATTTCAAATTTTTGACTTGATTCTTGCCTTCCTCTAGTCTGCTGTTAGGTCTCTATGTAATATTTTTTATTTCAGTCAGTGTATGTTTAATTTCTAGTTGGTCCTTTTCCATCTCTAGTTGGTTCTTTTTCATTTCCTCTTGGGTCTCGCTAACTTTATCCAACTTTTCTATGATTATCTTGAAAAACCTTAGAAGCGTTGTTTTGAACTTTATATCCAGTCGTTTGTTTTCCTCCATTTCTTTTGTTTGTGATCCCTTCCCTTGTCTCCGCATTTTCACTATGCCTGGAGAACTTCTGTGTTGGATTCAGCCTTATGATACCAGACTTGAAAAACTGCAAAAGCCTCTCTGTTGAGCTTGGGAGGGGTGGAGTCTTAGGGCTTAAGGGACCGCCTTGCCTTCCAGTCGGCCCCGCCCTCCATGGCCCCTGAGTCTCACATGACTGGGTAATCGATGGAGCAGTCCCTGTGCACCCTCGCAGTGCCTCTTAGACTGCTGCCCCTCTGGCTCCCCTGTGCTCCAGGACCATATGAGTCTGGGTCCCCACGGTTTTGCTAGAAACCGGGGTTTAGTGGAGTCAGAAGTGGCACAGTTGGGAGTGTCTGTCTCCCGCCCACTCATGAAAGCCAGTGGCACAATCAGTAGTTGGTCCTCTGCGTGAAGTGCCATACACGTCACCAGACTTCTGATCTTTTGCAACTCCCCTAAATTTCCGTGCATTTTTCCCTTTTCATAGACCAAACTCCCCCCATATGAGTTTCGGCTGGATCTGGGGTTTAGTGTCTTAGGATAAGGGGTTCAATGCCATTGAGTGTCTCCATCTCCCTCCCGCCAAAGAAAACCAGCCAAGTTCTCCAGCACCTGCTTTCTCCACGCGCGCGCCTCCGTACCTCAGCTTTTTGCAGCTCCTCTGGGTCTCTGTGTGCCCCTCTCTTTCCTTCTAGTTGTAGAATTTCTACTCAGCCAGCTTTCGTGTGGTTCTGGATGATGTCCGTTCTGTCTTTTAGTTGTAGTTTTGAAATTGTTGTATGAGGCAGCAGCGTAGGTGTTTACCTATGCCGCCATCTTGTATTCTCCATCAGTATGGACATTTTTATGATGTTAATTCTTCTTACATGTGAACATGGTATATGCTTCCACTTATTTGTATCTTCTTTAATGTCTTTCTTCAGTGTCTTATAATTTTCCGAGTACAAGTCTTTTACATTTTGGGTTAAATTTATTTTTAGGTATTTTTTCATACAATTGTAAATGGGATTGTTTTCTTAGTCTCCCTTTCTAATAGTTCATTATTGGTGTATAAAAATGCAACTGATTTCTGGGTGTTTATTTTATATCCTTCTACTTTACTGAATTTATCAGTTCTAGTATTTTTTGTGTGGAATATTTAAGGTTCTCTATATACAGTATCATGTCATCTGCAAGTAATGACAGTTTTACATCTTTTTTTTAAATTAGGATGCCTTTTATTTTTTTCTTCTTGTATGATTGCTGTGGTTAGGACTCCCAGTACTATGTTGAATAAGAGTGGTGAATGCAGCCATCCTTTTCTTGTTCCCAATCTTAAAAAGAAACTTATGGTTTTTGCCCATTGCCTATGATGTTGATTGTGGGTTAAGAATTTTTTAAATGAAATTTAAATTTGACTACTAAATCTGCCATATACAGATACTAACTTTTTGACTGTGCCCAAGAGACTTGTGTTTTCTAAGCCCCAGTTTCTATATATGTTAAATAGGAATTATAATCTTTGTCTTGCAGGACTGTTGTGAGAATTAAATATATATTAAATTCTAGGTGTTGTGTAAATGTAGTTTCCCTCTGTACTTGCCAGCTGTGTGTGTGTGGGGCCGAGAAATCTGCTAGTTCCTGTAGTACCCCCATAGTAGTCTGCTGAACACTGAGTTGCTTCTGAGGTAATATTTGGGTTTTCTGGATATTTGGGTTTAGGACAGAAGAAGGAAGGTAGTACCTTGGGATTTTCCTTAGTGTTTCCAGCCTTTTCTATCTGCCTGCCCTGCTTGTTCTTTCTCGATTCTAAGTTCCTAGAATAGCCAGAATTTGTTTTTTCTTCTGACTCTTAGTTTTACAAAGTGTCTTAATCAGCCAGAGCACTTTTGTTTTGGCTGCTTTAAGCTTGCTCTGTTTGGACCTTGTCATTCTTCATTAGCTATGAGTACATCCTGCTTTTTTTCAGTTTCCTAACCTGTTGTACTTTTGCCAAAGCCAAAATAGCACCCACATCATCTAAGGTAAATCACTTTATCTGGTTGTTTTTAACCAGTGAGAAGCACACTGGCCTATAAGGTAGAAGAACTGAATTTTAGTGCTGGCTCTGCCACTGTCTAGCTATATGACCTTGTGTAGTAGTAAGTCTCTTTTCCTCTCTGGGTATCAGGCTTCCTAGCATTAAATTAAAGGATTTGACCAAGTAAGTGGTTTCTAAGGGATCCTAAATTCTGAGTTTGGACAAGTCATTTTTTGGGGAGGTACTTAGCTTCCTCATTTGTAATGCCTAAGAATTTGTACTGAATAATTTATAAAGTTTCTTCTAGGCCTGAATATTTTCTCCTTTTTTTCTTCTGTTTTGTATTGCTTTCTGGAGCATTTCTGTGACGGTTAACAGCTGTGGACAGGAAACCCTTGAACACTTCTATCTTGGTAAAGGTTGCTGCTCCTTCTGAATCTTATCCCAGCCCATTTCCTGTGTTTACAGCATTTGGGTTTTTTACTTAGTGACAGGCCTGACTGGTCCTACTTCAGTTCTCTCTCCATGACTTGGTGTAGGGTACATCAAAATGACCCTCAATTTGGGAATTGGGAGACAGGTTTTCAGACTCCATTCAGCTCTGTGACCTTAGGCAAGTGATTTCTCTCTCAGAATTCAGTGTCTTCATCTGTAAAACTGGAGAGGTTATCTAATGAGTCATTCTGGCTCTGATATTATAGGATATGAATATTTACATTCCAGAGATAGAGAGATCAGTGAAGAACTCAGTTATAGTAAACCCAGGTAAGATGTATTGAGACTTGAACTTAGTTCTCTGTGAGCTAGAATATGCTTTGACATAGAGGCTTTTCCTCAGAAATCACATCAGGCTTGTGCAGATGAGCAAGCAGGGTTGGGGTGGTTGGGCTATAAGGAGGCTCAGGCACACTTCATTCTTGATAGTTCCCATTCAGGAGAGACACTTTGCTACTATAGCTGAGAATTGAATTAGGTAAGGAAGGGCTGCCCACCTAGTTTTTGGAATGCTCATCCCTACTGCAAGGTTTCCCAGTAGATGTTCTTGATTATCTTCTCTTAAGAAAAGAATAAGGGCCTTAACTGCTTACGCTCAATAGATAGAGCGTCAGCCTGTGGACTCAAGGATCCCAGGTTTGATTCTGGTCAAGGCATGTATGTACCTTGGTTGTGAGCACATCCCCAGTAGGGAGTGTGCAGGAGGCAACTTATTGATGTTTCTCTCTTACCGATATTTCTAACTCTCTATCCTTTTCCCTTTCTCTCTGTAAAAAAAAAAAAAAATCAATAAAATATATTAGAAAAGAAAAGAAGAAAGGGGGATCAGTTATCTTTCTTGTATTGTTTGAATGGAGGCTTATGTGGACAGAAAGATGATGAGAAGCTCTCTTCTAGTTTTGGTCTCTTTTGGAGCCCAAGAATGTGTTCTCTAGTCAGCTAGCCAGCAATGGGCCTGGGAGACTTGAAGATAACCTCTTGTTGCTATAGAAACTGGAATCTACATTATTTTTAACCCAGGCAGTGGTGTCCTGGCTCCTCAGTGTTTATATCTTCAAGGCATTTATCACTGTGCTCTTAGGGCTGTTGTGATCAGTACTGATTGTTGGGAGCTTGCACCTCTAGAAGAGTATAATTCTAGAGGGCCCA
This sequence comes from Lasiurus cinereus, assembly GCA_011751065.1. Taxonomy (NCBI): domain Eukaryota; kingdom Metazoa; phylum Chordata; class Mammalia; order Chiroptera; family Vespertilionidae; genus Lasiurus; species Lasiurus cinereus. Next base: position 12,057,022 of record JAAGEH010000135.1, on the reverse strand, counting down.
CTAATGAGTGCAAAGTCTCTATCTAGGCAAGGGCATGGGTGCCCACCCCACTACTTTTAGAAAACTTTTCCCAGAAGAAAAGTTTTGAGTTGTCTGTAATTATTTTTTAGCCATTTCAATCCCTGACAAATGCTGGCCGGAACACAAGAATGTTTGGGTTAGGCGCCAGTTCAGAGAATTTAGGGTAGCTTTTGAACAAGTATGTGTTGATTTAATTTCTCTGGGGCCATTACAGTTCTTGGCTCAAATAGCTTTAGACTATAAAGACGTGTGGTGTATGGACCCCAAGGCTGAGAAAGCATATCTTCAAAATCTTTACACAACTTTCAGTTGTCCTTTGACCAGGTATTGTGTTGCCCAGCACTGGGCTAGACACAATAGATCACCAGAAATATCAGCCTCCTCTTGTTATAGTTGGGAAAATAAGACTCCTAGGAAAAGCACAGAATAGAAAAATGACAAATGACTAATATTTTTATAGGGCTTTACTGTATTTACAGGCCTTTACTGATTTTTCAAATAAGAAAATTAATCCTCAGGATATAGGAAAGTTGGAATTCAGAGATCCACATCTACCATTTCTGCTGTTCAGCATGTATTTTAATAGTTGGGTGTTAGGGATAGAGGGGATGTTGGGTGGAGGCCAGAGAAGTATGTCTTACTTTTCTTTTTATTCCCAGCGTCTTTGGCTAGTTCAGCCATAGCTAGTTCAGAATTCAGCAAATAGCTGTTAGAAAGTTATAAATGAGTATTAACATGAAGTATGTGAACACTGAATTGGAAGCCAAACACTTTTTAGTCTATCAGAAAAGTTATAATAGTAAAATGACAGGCAAATGGGCTGTTAGGCAGATGGACAAGAGTCCAAAGCCCTGCAGGAGACTCAAGAGGAGACATGGGGTGTCAGAACAGCTAGAAGGCCCCTGCACCAAAAGCCTGAAGTATTGAGGTCATGGCCTGCTTGATGGAGACTAACTTTAGGGATTAGCCATTTTCTTCTGGAAGGAGGCTTCTTGTGAGATCAAAGTTTGAAGAAAAGAATACTGAGAGGAGCAAAAAAGTAGAAATGGGACGTAAGGGGGGTGGTTGAAGTTAAAACCCCATCTTTCCTCTCCCCCCACTCCCATAGGATTGATGATTTCTTCATCTTTTCTAGCAAATGATTAGGTTTCATATGCTGAAACAGAAGGTAAGAGATCAACCAAAGGACTTGTATGCATAACCAATGGACACAGACGAGGGGCAGGGGTATTTAGAGGGCATGGGCTGGAGGGTGTGGACGGCTGGGGAGTGGTGAATGGGGGAAAAGGAGACTTACGTAATACTTTAAAAAATAAAGAATTATTTTAAAAAAGAAACATATTCCTTTGCTCTTTTTTGCTCCTCTCAGCAGTATGTACCAAAGACTCAGTATTTCTTCCCTAGTGCCTTTTAAAACCTTGTTTCTAAGTCCTAATGAGAAAGGGCTTGCCTTTGGCTAGTGTGGGACACTGAAGGAGTTAAAACAAAATAATAAAGTTCTGTTTTATCCTGCTTGGGGAATGGCAGAAGCCTAATTAGAACGTCTGTGTTTGCCCTTAATAGACTAAAAGTTACTGATGGAACCTACTCATATTTGTTGACTTTGGAGAGTAAGAATTAATAGTTCTAGTGAGCCCTTTTGCACAGACTCATCTGAATCTCCCAAACATAGCCTTGCTTAGGACATGGTATAGGAAGTTGTGTGGCTTTGAATCTGGTTCTGCCACTGTTTTGTTGGCCAACCTAGAGCAAAACAATTCCATTTCATGGACTTCCAGTTCTTCTTTAGTTGTAAATTGAGCAATGACCCTTCAAAGCCCTTCAACTCTGCCATTTCGAGTCTTAATATAGTCTTAATATAATGAGGAATCTCAACATCCATTACTCCCACTCTGTGCTCAGAGCTTTTGCAAGATTGGTAAAAAGAACTCTTTAACTTTGGATCCTTTAATAAATCAAACTATATGAAATACTGTGCTTCTTGCTCTTGGGCTTGCTTTGCTTGGGTTGCTCTCCCTCTGCCCCCACTGTCTTCTATTTGTTCAAACTGGGTTATCTCTGGTTTCTTGCCTTTAACATATTCTACCTTGTGTCTTTGTAATTCATATGTTGTGCTCATTCTAGTACTTTTTGTGGGCAAGAACTGTATTGTTCATCAATGTTTGAATTTGTTTCTTCATGCAACAAGTTCATCTGGGCATTCATTTGTTCAACAAATGTTTATTGAAGACTAGTGGATATGCCAGGGAGTTTGCTAGGTACAGTATGTATTAGGTATTGACTAGAAGAAAAAAGCCATGATTCCTGCTGCTATGGACCTTACAGATTAGTGGAGAAATTAGACATTAAGTGAATTATCACACAAATAATTACAATAGTGAAATGTTATTGATGAAAAATATACGTGCTTTGGAGAATGTACAAGGTGGACCCAAACCAGTTTTTTTTTTAAATATATATTTTATTGATTTTTTACAGAGAGGAAGGAAGAGGGATAGAGAGTTAAAAATATTGATGAGAGAGAGAGACATCGATCAGCTGCCTCCTGCACGCTACCTACTGAAGATGTGCCCGCAACCAAGGTACATGCCCTTAACCGGAATTGGATCTGGGACCTTTCAGTCCACAGACCGATGCTCTATCCACTGAGCCCAACCGGTTTCGGCCTAAACCAGTTTTTAAGGGATGAGTCAAGGAAGAGTCTTTGAAGAAAAAGTATTTAAACTGAAACCAGCATCATCAAGTCAGAATTTACAGATCAAAAAGGAATGAAGAGCCTTTCACATAAAAGGAATTCTAGGCGATTCTTAACCTTGGCTAAACATTAGTGTCACCAAATAAAAGACAGTATATGAAGCAACAGGACTGGTGCTTCAAACTGGTGGTTACTGTTGGTATTATAAAATGATACAACTATTTTGGAAAACAGAATGTCATTATTTAAAAAATTATATAGCCCTAGCTGGTTTGGCTCAGTGGATAGAGCATCAGCCTGTGGATTGAAGGATCCTGCGTTTGATTCCGGCCAAGGACACATGCTTGGGTTGCAGGCTCAATCCCCAGTATGGGGTGTGCAAGTGGCAGCCAATCAATGATTCTCATTATCAATGTTTCTATCTATCTCTCCCTCTCCCTTCCTCTCTGAAATCAATTAAAAAAACAAAGTTAAACATACCTCTATTTTATAACCTAGCAGTCCACTCCAAGAGGAACTCAAGATAAAGATGAGAACTCATTTTCACTTAAGAAAAGTGAAAACATTTTTCCACTTTATTTGTAATTAGAGGCCCAGTGCACAGATTCATGCACTGTTGGGGTCCCTCAGCCTGGCCTGCGGGGATCAGGCTGAAACTGGCTCTCTGACATCTCCTGAGGGGTCCCAGATTGTGAGAGGTTGGTTCTCAGGTGACACACCCCAGAATTGTGCTCCTTCCTCTTTGGTTCTGGGTGCATCACCTGAGAACTGCCACTGCCAAGTCACCACAGCTCAGCAGCTCCTGCATTGAACGTCTGCCTCCTGGTGGTCAGTGCACATCATAGCTACTGGTTAGAGCGCCTACCCCTCTTGTCATTGTGTATCATAGCTACTGGTCAGATGGTTGATTGGTTGGACAGTCACAGGTTTATATATGATGAGTAGATAAACAGTAGTACATCTAATCAATGGAATACTACACAGTGATAAAAAAGGAAGAAACTATTGATAGTAAATAACATGGTAGAATCTCAAATCATGCTGAGCAAAAGAAGCCAGATGCAAAAGAGAACATACTGATGATTACACTTATTTGAAGTTTGAGAACATACAAAACTAATGTATAATTATAGAAATTAGATCAGTGATTGTGTGGGAAATAGGATGATGGTTGATAGTGAAGGACTAAGTGGGAACAATTTAAAGTGATGAAAATGTTATGTGTCTTGATTCAGGTGGTGGTTAATATAGATGCATATGTTAGTCAAGCACATTGAAGTGTTCACTTAAAATGGGGGCATTTTATTTAGCTTCAACTACATCTTGAAAAATGTCAAGAATAGGCATAACTTGTCTATGATGATAAAACTCAGAATAGTGGTTACCATTGCCAAGAGAGGGGGTGGGTAGCGGTCATGGTTGTCTTGATTCAAAAGGGGCAAGAGGGAAGGAGTCTTCCTAGAGTGTTGGGGATGTTTTACATCTTGATTTTGATGGTGGTGACATGGATATATACATATGCTCCATATGTTTACTAGTATGTGTGCACTTTATTGTATTTATGTTATATCTCAAAGAAAGAACAAAAAAAAAGCCCCACCCCCACCCAAACCAAACTCATACCTAGGTCCCATTTATAAGGATACTGATTGAATTGGTCTGGGATGTGGTCTGGGCATCAGCAACTTAAGATCTCCTTGGGTGAGTATAATATGCAGCCAGAATTGAGAACTACTGTGCTGTGTGCAAAGGAGGAAAGGAAACAACTGGAAACTGAAGGAGTTACTAGACATTACACCAAAGGTGACATTTGGCTGATCATGCTGGGCCTTGCAGGCATCCTACAGTTTTTATATATAACACTTTTCATAATTGTAATTGAACTTTATCTTAAGAATGAGAAGCTTCTGAAGAGCTTTAAGAAAGGAAATGACTTGGACAGAGTTTTAGCTGATATGCACCAGCACGATCTATATCTAGCATTCCTGCTGATCTTTCCCAGCCTAAGGGTAGATTCTAATTCCATTAAAAGTCATTGCAGAGCTTGCCTGTCCTGGCTGGGGAGTGAGATGGTGAAAAGGGAGAAATTATTCTCACAGATGAGGCCCCTGTTGATAAAATTTAGCAATTTCCAGATTCCCCAGGTTCCAGTCAAGCACTAAAGAATAGTCTGACCAGTGCCCTTCTCTATCCTAATCTGTACTGTCTTCCCTGACTGCTATTTCTTTCTCTTCTTTCCCTTTGGGCTTATCCCACATCAGACAATTGCAGTGGCTCTGCTTTGGTTTGCATGCCTATAGGTATGTGTTCTCTGGGGGATGAGTTACTATTTAATGATGATAAATGAAAGTGACTGGGAGAGAAGAGGCATTATTAGGTGGA
>JAAGEH010000135.1:12005403-12051914 GCA_011751065.1 Lasiurus cinereus | reverse complement strand
TATAAATTTTAAAGGATTCTCTTGACTTTGGGGAAATATGTTTGGTTATTAATTTTTTCTTTTGTGCATTCATTCATTCACTCATTAAGCCAGTACTTACCAATTTTATGCTTGACAGGGCAGATGTTGGTGGTGCCGTACTAGGCTCTGGGGTATAGTGGGAGTCAAACTTAGTCCTTGCTCTTTACTGGGTGGGCATGAGAATTAATATAAGAGTATATACAAAGTACTTTGGACCTTCCAACAGTAAATGATTAACTCTGCTTGGAGAAAGAAGAAATTTGGACACGAGGAAAAGGACTTTGTGGTTTTGCCTGCCAGTGGTTATGTGGTCTGCAAACCATGGGAGTCACTAAGATCTTTTCAAGGGTCCAGAAAGTCAAAGCCATTTTAATAATAATCCTCAGATGCTATTTGCTTTTTTCACTGTGTGTACATTTACAATGATGGTGCAAAAGCAATTAGTAGGTAATACCGCTGGCACCTTAACAGGAATCAAAGCAGTGGCAGAAAACTGCGCTAGTAATTGTATTCCTTACCTTCATGGTACTCTCTGTTCTTAAAGAATTTTTTAATAAAGAAGTAAAAATTTATTAATTTTATTATATCATGAACGTCTCTTTAGTATTCTGTGTGACGAAACAGGAAGTTATGCATATTCTGCTACGTGTAGAAGTTTGAAGTTTATCTCAAGGAAAAACATTTGTGTGATTGAGTTGCAAACTGAATTACCTTTTTTTTTTTTGATTGAAGATAAAGGGAATACTATTTTTACTTTAAAGAATGAATAACACAGACAGTCCTAGCCAATTTGGCTCAGTGGATAGAGTGTCAGCTTGTGGATTGATGGATCCCAGGTTTGATCCTGGTCAAGGGCTTGTACAAGAGGCAGCTACTCAATGTGTCTCTCTCACATAAATATTTCTCTCCCTTCCACTTTCTCTTAAAAAAAAAAGTCAATGGGAAAATGGCCTCAATGAGGGTTAGCAAAAATAAAGATAAAAATAAATTATAACACAGAAAACTATAGTTACTCAGACTTATGTATTTAGCAGACATTTTCTTGAAAATGAAAGAAGTGAGTCAGTTACTTTAATGAAAATAACTGGGAATATTTTTTTAAAAAAATATATTTTTATTGATTTTTTACAGAGAGGAAGGGAGAGAGATAGAAAGTCAGAATCATTGATGAGAGAGAGACATCGATCAGCCGCCTCCTGCACGCCCCACTGTGGAGATGTGCCCGCAAGCAAGGTACATGCCTCCAACCGGAATCGAACCTGGGACCTTTCAGTCTGCAATCCGACGCTCTGTCCACTGAGCCAAACCGGTCTTGGCATAACTGGGAATATTTGTTGTTAGTGCTAAGATTTCAGCTTTTATTTTAAAGAAAATTTGCCACTGTGAATTTGACAGCTTCCCCAGATTTAAAGCGTTTCAGATTAAACCAGTGGTGATATTAATATTTGTGATTATTTTGATAATGTATAAATGAAATATGTCAAATGAGCTCTGCCTAAACTCAATGAATCAGTAGTTCCCTCCTCCACTCACTCCAGGATATGTTTTTAGATTTTAGAGAAAGAGAAAAGGGGGGTGAGAGAGAGAGAAAAGTTGATTGGCTGCCTCCTTTATGTGCCCCTGCATCCTAGGTATGTGCCCTAATTAGGAATTGAACTCACAGCCTTTTTTATTTTTGGTGTACAGGAATGATGCTCCAACCAACTGAACCACCTAGCCAAGACTTGAATCAGTAATTTCTAAATGACCAATGCATCATGTTATAAAATCACACATGGATAAAAACATTAAAAGTGCACGATAGGCCAATGGATTTTAATGAAATAGAGTACAAAAAGTTCATCCATATAGCCGAAACCGGTTTGGCTCAGTGGATAGAGCGTCAGCCTGCGGACTAAAGGGTCCTGGGTTCGATTCCAATCAAGGGCATGTATCTTGGTTGCGGGCACATCCCCAGTGGGGGTCGTGCAAGAGGTGGCTGATCCATGTCTTTCTCTCATCGATGTTTCTAGCTCTCTATCCCTCTCCCTTCCTCTCTGTAAAAAATCAATAAAATATATTTTAAAAAAGTTCATCCATATAGTTTCAGATTTTGCACTGTAACGAATCTTTAATAAATCTATTACTTGTTGGATTTTGGTGTAGTATCAGAGAAGAATGTTCACAATTATATGAAAGGTTATTAAAATACTCTTGTCTCTTCTTACTGCATATCTGTTTTGATCTTCAATCAAAACAACACATTGAATGAGGAAACAGATATAATAAGACTGCAGCTGTCTTCTAGTAAGTCAGACATTAAGGAGATTTGCAAAAATAGGAAACAGTTCCATCCTTCTCATGACTTTTTTCCAGAAAACAACTATTTAAAAAAATGTAGTTATATTAACACACAGGAGAGTTATTGTTTTAAAATGAATTAATTGCTAAATATTAGAATTTGTGTTTTAATTTCTAATATGGTACATATCAAAGAGTTTTGGATTTTTAACATTCCCCCCCCCCGCCAAAAAAATTTACAAAACCTGGTTCTATGCTATTTTCTCTACTTAGAATTCTTCTCTTTTTTGCCTAGAAAATCCTACATATAATTGTAGAATTGGTATTTAGTTATTTATTCAAAAGACATTTACTGAGCATATATCAAGAACTCAGTAAATGCTTAATACTTGGGATATGGTCCTAAGCTCTTAAAATAAATCATAGTCTGATGGGAAAAACAAATTAAATAGGCACCTGCAACAGACTGTGATAAATGTTACCAATGGTAGACATATAAATGTTGTGGGAGTCAGAGTCACTTGCTATCTTACCCAGAACATATGAATGATCAATTTAATTGGACTGTACTTCTTGTATTTGATTCTTCATGATCTCACAGGGAAAATGGCTAAGTTAGCAGAAGATGAGAATTCTTTACCTGTTGCTTTTGGAAGAAAGTAGGAAACTACAAATGTATTGAATGTCAGCTTTATGCAAACCCTCTGCTAGGTGTATTTTTTTATTTCTTATTTTTAATCCTCACCTGAGGATATTTTTTTCCATTGATTTTTAAAGAGTGGAAGAGAGAGGGAAAGACAGAGAGAAATATCTATATGAGAGAAACTTATTGATTGGTTGCTTCCTGCATGAATCCCAACCAGGGTCAGGGAGGAGCCTGCAACCCAGGTTTGTGCCCTTGGTCGGAATCAAACCCAGAATCTTCTGGTCTGCGGACTGACCCACTATCCACTAAGCCAAACTGGCTAGGGCTAGGTGTTTTTATTTTTTAAATAATATTATCACTTAAAAATACGTTTTTATTGATTTTAGAAAGAGGAGAGAGAGAGAGAGAGAGAGAGAGAGAGAGAGAGAGAGAGAGAGAGAGAACGAGAGAACAAACGAACCATGGATTGAGGATTGAGCCTGCAAACTGGACAGGTGTCTTGACTGGGAATTGAACCATCAACCTTTCGGTGCATGGGACCGATGCTCAACCAACTGAGCCACACTGGACAGGGCCCTCTGTTAGGTTTTAACAAATGTGGGCTTAATTCTCACAAAAAAACCTTACGGAACAGAAATAATTATCCTCATTTTGCAAATGAGATATTGGAGGCTCAGAGAATTTAAACAATTTGTCCAATGTAATATGGTTGTAACTGATGAAGCTGGGATTTTGACATATGTGTTCTGACTCACAGTCTAGGGCTCCATTGCCATAATAATGTGGTGTTAAATTGGTGGATCTTCTAAGGTATTTCCAGATGGCTCTGGGAAATTTGCCAGATTGAAATGTATAAAAGAAAATGGAAAGGGTCTCAGGAAAGAGAGACAGATAGCTTAGGAAATCCTTGGTTGGAGTTATTTATGAATTTTGGCTGAATCATGCTTTCTTCTGGACAGGATTCTACAGCCATATGGGATGTCAAGATTTTTATACTCTCTTATCTTCAATCCCTTTAATCCTTCTCTATGCCAGATGATGCCAGCAGTAAAGGTCACCTGTCAGTTTGATCAAGTTACGAACCAGAGCCTGTTTGAAGTATAAACTTCTTGGACTTGTTGTATATAAGCTTTTGGTAAAGGGGCAGGCCCTCGAAATTGGTAAACTATTTCCATTATTTTTAAAAGCCTATTAGAAGTTATGCTTTACTTACGATAAACCTGTGTGTGGATGCAAGCTAATGCAAGAATGGGTCAGAAACCTGTCAATTCTGTGTGATTCAGGTGGTGTGTACCAGTAATTTTATAGAACAAGGGTTAGCAAACTATGATCCACAGGTCAAATCCAGCCCACAGCCTGTTTTTGTAAATAATGTTTTGTTGGAACACAGCTAAACTAAATGTACTTCTGTTTTGTCCATGGCAGCTTTAGTGCTCAATGATAGAGCTAAGTAGTAGTTGGAACAGAAACTATACGGCCCCTAAACCCTAAATTGTTTATTGACTGGCCTTTTACAGAAAAAGTTTCCTGACTTCTAGTGTAATCTTGATTCTATTATGGCACTTAACACATAGTGTTTTAATCGCCTATCTCCCTCACTTTTATAATTTAGCTCCTTGAGAGCAAAGGTAAGATATAATTCATATCTTTATACCCCATGCTGATTACAGAGCCTGACATATGAAGAGCACTCAATAAATGCTGTTTAAATGGACACATCCTATGCTGATAAAAAAAAACTCTGTTAGGTAATTATATGTGACAGTAATACAGAAATAGGAAAAGGGAGTGAAAGTGTTATATTAGTTGTGCTAATCTTAGTGCTGTGTACTTTATCTATGAACTAGTCATTACTTACTGCTTTATTGCAATTGTTTTGGAAGAGTAGGATAGGAGTCCATAAACGAAAAAATTGTGCCAAGAGCTCTTGTTTATGAGGAAGTGAAAAACAATGCCTTAATAGTTGGCTACATTCTACACTTCCCATTAATACCCACTACTCCTTCCTCTCACCCTCTATTCCTTACTCTAACTTGACAAGACAAATGTAGAAGAACATATGTTACATGGATACTATATTCCATGTATGCATACTACTGTATAGTACTATAAGATAAATATTATATGTATTTATCTTATTTTTTTTGTATGTATACTATTTTGTATGCATATATTTATCTTACTTTTTTTTTTTATTAAGCCATTTCTTCAGTGTACTACTTCTCAACAGAATTATCATTTGTGGCTTCCAGAAGATGAAACCAACCTAAAGCTGTTTAGTTACTTTGGCATAAAGGCAATTAGGTGAAGTGCTGGCATGGGAATCAGTATATGGGTTCTTTCTGTGGCTCTTCAGTTGCCCTTGACTTTGGACATATCAGTTAATATCTGTGAACTTCAGTATTCAACATATTTTTATTTAAATCACATCTGGGACATTTAAACGTTTTATTATTTATACCCCTTCCCTGTTTTGAAAAGAATTTGAGCAACTAGCAATTGATAGGGAAATGGCCTGTCTTGTCACTGTTTGACCAGCAGACACATAAATGATTAAATGGAGTAGAGTTTTCAGTCTTAGATCAGTGACTTCTAGAAGGCTTTAAAGCTGTAGCTTCTTTACCCTGTCTTTGCTTTTTCTCCTGATAACATCTTCTGTTATCTGGGAAGTTAGGGTCTTTCTTCCAACTTCTTTGGAGGTATCTGAAGAATATTTTGTCTAGAAAGTAGTAATCAAGGTCAGGATCAAGGTAAAAAGGAATTTTAGAATCTGGGAATTGGAAGAAATTAAACTGTAATTAAAAAAATTTTTTTTAAATAATGAACTTGAGGCCTGGAGAAAGGAAGTTACCACCCTAGAGTCACATTGTAGAGATAAGACTAGTTTCTAGATTTTTTCTGCTGTATGCTGTAAGTCAGGCTAGGTGTTTTCTAGGTTTGTAAGAGATGATTAGGTGTCATAAAAGAACTAGGGTGGCCTAGGCTGTTCTGGTTTTAGTTCTGCAGGACTGACTATGAGTGATGGTGGACAGAGAAAGCTGCATCTCAGACTTTCCAGACTTTCATATCAGATAAGCTTTGGATCTTAGAGGTCTGATAGATACTTGGCTGAATATAACAGTGGGAAGGCCTGTGGTATAAAGGGTTTCTCCAGTTAGCCATTATATGTTCCAGGAATGACAAAGTGAACAAAAAGGAAACTACATATTATTTTGGCATTGGAATGAATAGGTGTTTTCCTGTTTCTAGAAAGATTGTATTAATTTACAGTTATTTATTGATTGAATAAAAATATTTGAATATGTATTTTTTCTGATTACTAGTGAGGCTAAACTTTTCTCTATGTTCACTAGCTATTTGTATTTTCTCTCATTTATATATATATTTTTCTGAGTTACCTATTCATATTCTAGATCTCAGTATATTCCTAGTCCTATGTTTGACTTCCCTGCAAAGGAACTATTAGGATGATAAAGCATTGTCCTTAAATGGGGGAGTTCAGCACATCCTTGGGGAGGCAGTTAAAGGCTAGATGAAGCACTTTTCTCTCTGTATAAATAGCCGGTTAAGTGGCTACACGAGGAGTCAGGTGCTAGAAGCTAAGGACAGAGATAGTTGGGTAATGGAGGTTGGGTGGCAGCCCCAGTAATGTTATCTCTTGCTTTTCAGAGTTTTGCCGGATTGACAAGCCCCTGTGTCACAGTGAGGATGAGAAGCTCAGCTTTGATGCAGTCCGCAGCATCCACAAGCTGATGGATGATGATGCCAATGGTGATGTGGATGTGGAAGAAAGTGATGAGGTGAGCCCTCTCACCCTGCTGTGGCTCTCTTCTCTTCCTGTGTGAACAGTCCCTGAAAGCTCTCTAGACTGTTCCCCATGGAGAGATGGCTTTGATACTGGCTTGTTCTCTAGAAACTCATCCCTATCAGGGGAAGTGATTCTTAGCAGAGCAGTCCTCCATGAGCCAGCTGTTCAGAGTGCAGGCCTTATGTGTGTATCTCTGCCTGGACTGGCTCCCACTTACCTACTGGCCAAAAGCACAACACTAACTGAGCTATGCTGTTTGAGAGGGAGAGAGACCCCCAAGGTTGGTCTTTATAGTCCCCCTGAATCCTTCTTGTAATCCTGCTGTAGACAGAGGGCATCAATCTGTTCTTACTCTGTGCTCAGCTCTGTGTTGGCAAGTGAGAAAGAAGGTGAGACAGATCTTGCCGTCTGGGAGCTTATACTCTATTTGGGAGCAAGAAACAAATGGTTCCAAAAAAGATCATTCTTAATTCTAGGGTGCAGTTGCTGGGATACAGTTGAGTGGTCCAGATAGTAAAAACGAGAGGAATCTCTAAATGGAAAAAGCTGTGTTATTGTTTCACATTTTGGCATTATTACAGTTCCAATTCCAGAGAGCCCAGAAAACAAAGTCATCATGTGTGAAGAGATTTAAAGGTTTCAATTAATTTCAAGCTCAACATGAACCAGCAGTTAGGTGAAGCTGCCAAGTTTGTCAAATCTTTAATACTGATATGGGGTATGTCATGAGGGAGGAGGAATTCTTAGTCTCCTCTCTCTGCTGCTTCACTCACCTTCAAGTTTTGAGTTCAGTTTTGGATCTCACCTGTCAAAAGCATTTGTAACAGTGAGAGCCTATACAGAGAGGCATGAGGTGACTGATGAAGAGCACAGAAACTGAAATGGAGACCATTCAATACATGTCAGTATTTATAAGTGTCTATTATATATACACCAGGCACAGTTCTAGACATGGGGATATGGCAGTAAATGGGACAGACACATCTGTCCTCACATAATTTACAGTCTAGTGAAGGAAAATTTAGCCTGGAAAAGAAAATTTTGGGGTAATACAATTTCTGTTTTCAAATATATAAGAAATGGAGGAATCAGACTTACATAACAATGATGTTAACAATGAAAACCACAGAACTAGCTATGACTTATTAAATTCTTATACTATGTGTGGCATAGTGTTAAGCTCTTTGCATAGTTCTTTTTTATATTAATCCTCACCTAAGCATATCTTTTCCATTGATGATGTTGATGATCCTCCTCCTCCCCCTCTCTTTCCCCTCCTCCTCCTTCTTGAGGGAAGAGAAGGGAAGAGAGAGAGAAACATCAGCCTGAGAGCCACATCGATTGTTTGCTTGGGATTAAACCTGCAACCAAGGTACAAGCCCTTGACTGGGAATTAAACCCTGGAAACGCTGGTCCACGGGCTGACGTCCAAACCACAGACCCAAACCAGTCAGGGCCATAGTTATTCTTTTAACTTTCTTATCAGCCTTAACATCTGATATTGTTATTAAGGACTGGAGCCTTGGAAAAGTTAAGCATTTTGTTCAAGTAAATACTGAATATGAGCACAGATCTGATTTCAAAGCTCATGCTGTTAAGTATTGCTGAATTGTTTCTCTTATTCTAAGGGCAGAGCCAGAACCAATGTAGGAAAAGTAAAATATGGCATATTCTTATAAAATAAAGAATTGCCTAATAGTACTAGCTCATTCCTGGAAAGGACTTCTTTGGTAGGTAGGTAAGTAGATAGGTAGTTAACTTCCTGTCATTGAAGATGAGCAAGTAGAATACAGCACGCCACTAACTGGTCAGCAGAGGGGGGGATCCTTGTATTAGGTTGAACTTGGTAAAGGCTAAGGGGTTTATAAGAGGAAAAAAAATAGACTTCCTGGAGGAAAAGTAGATTTTGGATAGAGTGGAAAGGGTCGGACAGCCTGAGTTATAGGGAATGAGTGTGAGCAAAGAATGTAGAGGTAGGTTTAGTTAGACAGAGTGACTGTAGTAGAAAACTGCAGGACAAAAATCTAGAAAAGAAAGTGGGCCCTGGCAACTAGACTAAGCTATGTGTGCTTCTTGAATCTGGCAATTGTAGGTTCTTGAGCAAGGACAACAACCATGATGAAAATATCTAAACTTTTGGTTACATCTAGAAGTGTTACTGGTCCTCACAGGATCCAATTTTCTCTATGCTGGAAATAGAGTCATGTTTTTGGTGATGAATGAGCCCTAGAGGTGTCCTTATCTCCCTCCAAGGGCCTGGCTGTGGGACTGGCAGATGGATGGCACAGTAGTTAAGGTGATATGGTCCAAGCTTCGCCAATTCCTGGATATCCTTGTCATCTGCCTTCCTTCATTTTTCACTTTCTGCTGAATTACTTTGTAAAATGAGAGGAGGAAGAAAATGTTCTTTTTAGAGAAATGTTACCACAACAAAAAGCTCATCAGCACAAATTGTTCTAAAATAACACAAAAGCTGTCACCCTGCTCTGAGCCAGTGGCGAGCTGCTCTTTTTCAGCATAACTTCTGCCTGCCTTGGTTTCAGATTTTCTTGCTGCAACCTCAGGCCTCTGGTGGTTAGAGTAACCTGCTAGTGGGAGTTTTCAGGATCAGTCACAAGCTACTGTCTTTGAAGGGAAAGTAATGATAGCAAAATGTGTGCTTAAATTAGTCTAATCATATGTGAGAGTCCCTCAGAGTTCAGGATCTAACTAGAAAATTTTGTGGATGGCTCAGGGCTTTAGATTGTTAGATAATAGACATCGAGGCATCAGAGAGGAAATCCTGGTTGTATTAGACATCAAGAACCTGAGATTTTTATGACCCATTTACTTGTAAAAGCACTGCTGATTTCTTAAGGACCTTAGTAGAAGTCTGAAGGGCTCCTCTATTAAGGTCTCATTTATTTAGCCTTATATTAGTAATATTTCAGGTAATTTGAACTATAACCACAGCACTACATCTTTTAACATTTTGGACATTTTTTTTAATTTTTATTTTTTTTAAAATTAAATCTTTATTATCCAGATTATTACATTTGTTTCTCTTTTATCCCCTCCATAGCTCCCCTCCACTCGGCTCCCATCCTTCCCTCTACCCTTACCTCCCTCCCGTTGACCTCATCCATAGGTGTATGATTTTTGTCCAATCTCTCCTTGTACACCCCTCATCCCTTTTCCCCTGAGAATTATCAGTCCACTTCCTTTTTGTGCTCCTGATTCTATTATATTCACCAGTTTATTCTGTTGATCAATTTTTAATTCACTTATTTTTTAGATTCACTTTGTTGATAGATACGTATTTGTTGTTCATAATTTTTTATCTTTTACCTTTTTCTTCTTCCTCTTCTTAAAGAGTGCCTTTCAGCATTTCATATCATACTGGTTTGGAGTTGATGAACTCCTTTAGCTTTTTCTTCTCTGTGAAGCTCTTTATCTGCCCTTCAATTCTGAATAATAGCTTTGCTGGATAGAGTATTCTTGATTGTAGGTTCTTGCTATTCATCACGTTGAATATTTCTTGCCACTCCCATCTGGCCTGCATCGTTTCTGTTGAAAAATCAGCTGACAGTTGCATGGGTGCTCCCCTGTAGGTAATGAACTGTTTTTCTCTTGCTGCTTTTAATATTCTCTCTTTGTCTTTTGCTCTTGGTATTTTAATTATGATGTGTCGTGGTGTGGTCCTCTTTGGATTCCTTTTATATGGGGTTCTGTGTGCTTCCTGGACTTGTAAGTCTATTTCTTTTATCAGATGTGGGAAGTTTTCAATCATTATTTCTTCAAATAGGTTTTCAGTATCTTGCTCTCTCTTCTTCTGGCACCCCCACAATTCTGATGTTGGTACGCTTGAAGCTGTCCCAGAAGCTCCTTACATTATGTTCACATTTTTGGATTCTTTTCTCTTCTTGCTTTTCCAGTTGAATGTTTTCTGCTTCTTTATATTTCAAATTTTTGACTTGAATCTTGCCTTCCTCTAGTCTGCTGTTAGGACTCTGTATAATATTTTTTATTTCAGTCAGTGTCTCTAGTTGGTCCTTTTTCATCTCCTCTAGACTCTTGCTAATTTTATCCAGCTTTTCTAGCATATTCTTGAAAAACCTTATAAGCGTGGTTTTGAACTCTATATCCAGTCGTTTTTTTTCCCTCCATTTCTTTTGTTTGTGATCCCTTCCCTTGTCTCGGCATTTTCACTATGCTGGGAGATCTTCTGTTTTGGATTCAGCCTTATGATACCAGACTTGCAAAACCGAAGAAGCCTCTGTTGAGCTTGGGATGGGTGGAGTCTCAGGGCTTAAGGCACCACCTTGCCTTCCAGTCGGCCCCGCCCTCCACGGCCCCTGAGTCTCACATGACTGGGTAATGGCTGGATCGGTCCTTGTGCGCGCGTGCCCGCAGTGCCTCTAGACTGCTGTCTTTCCATCTCCCCTGCGCTCCAGGAACACATGAGTCTAGGTCCCAGGGTTTCATCCAAAACAGTGGCTTAGTGGAGTCAGAAGTGACATAGTTGGGAGGGTCTGTCTCCTGCCCACTTGCGAAAGCCAGCAGCACAATCAGAAGTCTGTCCTCTGCCACCAGGCCTCTGATCTTTTGCGACTTCCCTAAATTTCTGTGCACCTCTCCCTTTTCACAGTCCAAACTCCCCCTGTATGAGTTCCGGCTGGATCTGGGGTTTAGTGTCGTAAGATAGGGGTTCAATGCCTTTGAGAGTCTCCGTTTCCCTCCTGCCAGAGAAAACCAGCCAGGTATTCCGGCACCCGCTCTCTCCACGCGTGCGTTTCCATACCTCAGCTTTTTGCAGCTCCTCTGGGTCTCCGTGAACCCCTTTCCTTTCCTCTGGCTGTAGAACTTCCACTCAGCCAGCTTTCCTGTGGTTCTGGATGATGTTCGTTCTGTCTTTTAGTTGTAGTTTTGAAATTGTTGTGCGAGGCAGCAGTGTAGGTGTTTACCTATGCCGCCATCTTGGATTCTACTCGATGGTCCCCTTCTTGCCAAGCTTGCAGGATCCCTACCAGATTAGCAGTGTGAGAATTAATGACCTATGTTCTATTCAGACCTCTGGTGAGGACACTGCCCAGAGGCAAAGGATTTGCTGCAGCCGGATGGTACTATCAAGTTGTGACAATCTGAGGTGCACAGACAAGGGCCTTCCTTAAACCATTGACCTCTTGACTGAACCAGACTCTATGAGCACTGTTATTTTTATTTCTGGGACCTACATGAAAATTAAGGGCATTTATTCACCATTAAACAAATTCTAATTGAATACCCCATTATATATCAGGCATTATTTGTGGGGGCTGTGGATTCTACAGTGAACAAAACTGATAAGATCTTTACTTTTATAGAGCTTTCATTCTAGATGTCTATGTGTCACATGTGGCTAAGTAATGAGTAAACTTTGAAATTATGCAGAACTGAAATTAGATTATAGTAGTTTAATGACTTCTACTTTTATTTTCTCAGGATAAAATGGTGGTTAATGATTCTTATCCTTGCAAGATTGTTGTTAGGATTAAGTGAGCAAAGCGCTGTTAAAGTTCCCAGCTTGCCCTAGCCAGTTTGGTTCAGTAGATAGAGCATCAGCCCTCAGACTGAAGGGCCCTGGGTTTAATTCTAGTCAAGGGCATGTACCTGAGTTGCAGGCTAGATCCCTAACCCTGGCCCTGGACCGGTGCATGCGGGAGGCAATCAATTGATGTGTCACTCTCATATCTATGTTTCTCTCTCTGTCTTTCCCCATCCCTTCCACTCTCTAAAAAATCAATGGGAAAATATCCTTGGATGAGGATTAACAATAACAAAAAATAATAAATAAAATAAAATAAAATAAAATAAAATAAATAAAAAGAAAAGTTCCCAGCTCAAAGAACTCTAAAGACTCAACAAAAGAAAAAAAGCAACTCCATAGAAAATGGGAAAAATTTGGAAAAGACGCTTCATCAAAGAAATTATAGCATAGCAAATAAGCATGTGAAAAGATGCTCAATATTATTAGTCATTAAGGAAGTGCAAATTAAAACCATTATGAAATAATACTACACATCTAATAGAATGACTGAATTAAAAATGGAAAATACTAAGTGCTAGCCCAGGAGGAAGAATCATTGGAACTTTTGCTTATAGTTTCTTATAAAATTAAACATAACTTATTACATGGCCCAGCTGTTCTACTTCTCAGTATTTTCCCTGTAAATAAATGAAAATGTATATTCATGCTAAAGCCTGTGCACAAATGTCCAGCCTATGTGGCTCAGTGGTTGAGCATGGACATATGAACCAGGATATCATGGTTCGATTCACATGCCTGGATTGCAAGCTTGATCCTCAGTGTGGGGCGTGAAGGAGGCAGCTGATCAATGATTGTCTCATCATTGATGTTTCGTATCTCTCTCTCCCTCTCCATTTCCCTTCCTCTCTGAAATAAAAAAAATATTTTTTTTTGAAAAAAATTATACCTATTTTTTTTATCAGATGGGAAAAATTATATTTTTTTGGTGTGCCACAGGATTTTAGTAATTAGTTTGTGTGTGCCATGAGATGAAAAAGGTTAAAAATCCTGTTCTAGATATACTTCCTACCACTTGGTCTGGCTCTTGTCTCAGAGTCATTTCTAGTTTCCTTTCTTTGCTCAGAAGTTCTCCTTACTTGGAATTAATTTCTCATATCCTTCCTTTCTACCTCTGGCCCTATATGTATTGGTTTTGGGAGTCCTCTGCAATGCTCCAACCTCACTTTTCATAAACCTTCCCTAATTTTTCCACTCATGTTAACCTTTCTCATCTCAGTACTAACTTTTGTAGCACACAGTCTATATAATTTAATTTAGCTCTTAATGAGAATGTCTTGCTTTGTGCCCTAATTTTGATTATATTGTCTTCCTATAAGTTTGTCTTTTTTGCACTAATATTTGAATACTAAAAAATACACAACTCTTATAATTATTTCTACCTTGTAAAGGGAATGTGGTAGAATAAGAGCATGCCTTCCATATGCCAAGCCTTGTGCCAATTGAGTGCATATAGAGTTTCATGTAATCCTCTATATTAGGTGTCACTAATTCTATTTTAGAGATTATGAAACTTTAAATGGATTACCTTTCCTTACTAAATTCATCTAAACTCTAACCGTGCGGTCGCCAACCGGTGGTCTGCAGACCATTGGTAGCTCGTGGGGTCCGAAATGTTGGCCACCACTGCTCTAACCTACCCTTCAGTGTTCCCACAATCTGACTATAGCTCACCTGACTTGTTCACATTACACTGCATTCCCTTCCTCTTTGTCATAGCCATCTCAAACATGCTCTTCATGTCCCATCACTGTGGCTTTGCTCCAGATAATTTTTCATCTTGGCATCTTTCTGCTTCCCATCTCTCTAGCAACTCCCATTTTTGCCTGTAAAAATCCCACTTGTCCACCAAAGCCTAAATATGGTTTCTCAGCCTCAGCATTATTGACATTTTGGGTCAGGTAATTATTTGTTGTGGTGAACTTCTTAAGCATTATAGGATGTTTAGCGGCATCCCTAGTTTCTACACATGTGATGCCAGTAACATCTCCATCTTACCACAACCCCTTAGTTATAACAACCAAAAATGTCTCTATTGCCAATTGTTAATTACCCTGGGGGATAGAATTGCTCCTGGTTGAGTATTTTTGGCCGAGATTAAATCTTGTTTCCTCCAAGAAATCTTGTTTGTTTCCCTGTAGTGGGAAGTGACCCTTTCTCTCTCATGTCCCAGAGTACTTGGCATGAATTTCTCATTTGGCATATTGCTCTGCTCTGTATTGTAATTAGTTGGGTCCATTTTGTGTGTTCTATTAGATAACAGATGCCTCCAAGGGCTTATTCATCACTGTTTCCTCCACTGTGTGCTTGGTGTAGGGCTTTAGATGTAAAAATAATGAGTTAATCTTTACACAGGATTTCACTTCATCTTCACTATAATACTTCAAGGTAGAGATTACTGTTCCCATTTGACAGTCAGGAAGAAAAAGCTTACAGAGCTTTAGAAACTTTCCAAGGCCATATTAGTTATAATTGGTGAAAGGACACCTAAAACCCTCATCTTTCTTGCTCCAATGCCTGTGAATACTTTTGCTCAGTCAGCCTTTCAGCATTCTCAGTGTCTTCCTTTTTTCTTTTCTTTATCTATGCTCCTCTAGTATGTGTTTTTCTCTAGGACTTTCCTTAATTATCTTAAATACAGTGATTATATTTCCATCCAGGTTCTGTATGTAATTCATGGCATAGTGTAGGGGGATAGGAAAGATTATTATAGTGAAGATGAAGTGAAATCCTGTGTAGAGAGTGGCTTAGTTTATGATAGTAGTATTACTCCTTCTCCTTCTACCACGCTACCATGTACTAGGCCTGTACTGGGAGTTTTTGCATACACCCTCTCTGGTAGTCTTTACAAAAAACCCGTGGGGTAAGTATTAATTTTTCCATTTCACCGATAAGGAAACCGAGACTGAATTAGCTCATAGACAGTTTTTGGTTTTTGCAACTCAGATCTGCATCAGGCCAATGAAAACATTAGCTGGTGATGGTGGCACACCTCTGTGAATATGCTAAAAACACTTGAGTTGTACACAGAATTGGCATATCTCAAAGAGGTTAAAAAAATTGTTACCACATTGGTCACTTCTCACTTGCTGTTCTGTAGTCCAAACCATAAGAATCCCTAGGGCTCTACAAAAAACACTTTGAAAACCATGTTAATTTCTATCTTTCTAACTTTGCCAGGTATATAGAGGTGCTTCCAAGTCTGAAGTACCATTGTTTCTGGAAGCAGAGATCCCTGGTTAGCTTACTCTGACAACTAGTTGCCTTTGTTCTGAAAAGGTTTCTGAGGACACCCTGACTGAAGATCCCTGAGGAATTCTCTTTGGGAGAATTCCTTCCTCCCTCTCTTCTTCCTTCCTTCCCTCCTGTCCCTTCCTTTCCCTGTACTCTCTTCCTCCCTTCTTCCCTCCCTCTGTCCCTTTTTTCTCCCTTTCTCCGTCCCTTTTTCTTTCCCTTTCTCCCTCTCCATCCCTTTTGACCTACCTTCTTTTTGTTTTTGTAGCTGAAGTGGTAGGGAAGCTAAAATGATAGGAAAGAACCCGGGTGGTAATTCTCTCTCACCCAAATACTAGGGGCCTGCATCAAATTCTTGGTCCATACCATATGGAGCTCAATGAGCGAGGTTGTCAAAGGCAGCTGCCTAAATAGTCCTGGCTTTATTTTTCCTGGATTCACCTTGTACTCAGGGCCTTCCTCCAATTCTCACTGCTGCTGCCGAGCCAATGCCACTCCCTGAGAAAAAGAGTTCTCTTCTTGGCCTCTAGGTCAAATCCTGAGCATAGATTTATATATATATATATATATAGATATATATATATATATATATTTATATATATATATATATCTGCACAGTTTTGACAGCTTGGAGCTTTTACCTGTTTTTTTTTTTTAAGTATACCATATGCAAAATATGGTAGAAAAGAAAAATAATTGCAGACAGTTAGGCATATAACCTCAGTATAGGTTTCAATATATACATTTCTGTTGCTGCAATGACTTTTTGACCTAAAGGATTGTTATAGTTTAGAGACACCTCTCTGTTTTTTTGCCTTCTAGTTCCCTGCCTGTCTCCTGGTAAAATCACCATCTTATTTCTTGCCTTGTGGAACATTCTGAGAACCTATACTTAATCTAGACGAAGTATAGATTGAATTCAGCTCAGGGCTTTTGAACAGAACGGAGGTGACTGATATTATGAATGATATCATTCTTTGGGTGAGACCTTCTCCTTGAGCTAAGGAAGAGACCTGGCCAGATTTTTTTCTTGTAAGTGCATAATTTATAAGATTGCTGTAGTATTCACCTACCAGGAGTGGCTCATAGTCAGCTTATAGGTTATAATCCCCATTGAGTCCACGTTCTGTGGCTTTGCATTTAGTCCTAACTTTAGTTTCTTAGAAGAAAGTATTTAAACCTTGAATTTTTAAAAGTATGAGGCACAACTTTAGAGTCTGACCTGAATTTATATCAAAGTTTTGCAATGTCCTAGCTATAAGGTCAAGTAATTTGAAGCCTCACTTTCCTCATCTGTGAAGTGGAGATGAAAATAAGATATTCTTTGTCATTGACAAGCCTACAGGCTAGAGAGAAAGCCAGATATATAACACATTTTAAGGGTGTGGACAGGGGACTGTGGGAGTTTCAAGAGGAATAAGAGGTAATCTAACATGTGCTGGTGTAGCAGAAGACACATTGTCAACCAGCACTCAGGGAAGTATACCAGTTGCTAAACAAGCTGAACTACATACACATCAGAGGGAGTATAGGCATAGTTTGCAATCTGTCCTAGTGACTTAGCCAGATACAGGAGGAAGCAGCAGCTCTCCCAGATGGTATCTCATGTTTCTAGGAAAACCCAGACGGTGGTTTGCTTTGACAGATAGGAATATTCTTTCTTACTATACAGACTGTTGTTTTTCCTTTCTCTTCATTTTGTTGGTGAGTCTGCTTTGCCTATTCTGGATGTCAGTCCTATCGATGCCTGTAACATTTCTCTTTGTGAGTGCCTACATATGTGTATACATCTCTCTGTGCCTTCATGTTCGTTTCTTTGTATGTGTGTGTACAGCATTTTGTGCCTTTCTGTATTGTATATGTCTTTTTGTATTTAGACGTGTCTGTATATGACAAGAAGTGGAGGAGGGGAGGAACACTGGGCCAAGGGAATAGGAACTCAGAGAAGCCCAGAAGCCAGGTTGAAGATTAAGGAGGTTAGGAGCAAAAGTTTAGGCTACAGTATAGTATGCAGGACCTAAAGGTAAGAGCAGAGCCAGAGATATAATCAGGAACCAAAGATGCTGTTAGTCTAGGCAGGATCTGGGCCCTATAAAGTAGTAGGCCAAATGCAGTGATCATCCAGCAGACAGAATGGTCAAGCCAGCAGAGAGAGGAAAGCCCTGCTTCAGATATTTCTGTCTAAGGAGGAACCAGCAGCTGACTTTGAGGGCCCTGCTTGCCTTCAGACCTAACTGGTTTGTGTTTGTTTATCTGTATGTATATTCATGCAAATCCCTGTGTCTGTATCTGTATGCGCATCACATTTAGTATATTTCATAGCATTAGGAACATTTGGTTTCCAATACAAAATCTGATTCACTTGAGGATCAATGACCCTTCCCTTATTTATTCTCTTTCTCTCCTTTTTCCAAACATATTTAGTGTCTGCTTTATGCTGGGTACTGGATATGCAAAGACTAATAAGGAAGACACATATTAGTGAAGCAGAAACAAATTCATGTTCAATCTTAAAAAGTGTTGTGGGCTGAAACCGGTTTGGCTCAGTGGATAGAGCATCAGCCTGAGGACTGAAAGGTCCCAGGTTTGATTCCTGTCAAGAGCATGTACCTTGGTTGCAGGCACATCCCCATAGAGCAGTGGTTCTCAACCTTTCTAATGCTGCGACCCTTTAATACAGTTCCTCATGTTGTGGTGACCCCCAACCATAAAATTATTTTTGTTGCTACTTCATAACTGTAATTTTGCAACTGTTATGAATCGTATCTGTGTTTTCCAATGGTCTTATGCGACCCCTGTGAAAGTGTTGTTCGACCGACCCCCAAAGGGGTCGCGACTCACAGGTTAAGAACCGTTGCCATAGAGGTTGTGCAGGAGGCAGCTGATCTATGTTTCTCTCTCACTGATGTTTCTAACTCTCTCTCTCCCTTCCTCTCCATAAAAAATCAAAAAAATAAATAAAAAGTGTTGTGACAGGAGATTAGCACTGCATGCCCTGGAAATGCAGAAAAGGGCATTTCACTGTCCTAGGATGCCAGGAAAGGCTACCCAGAAGAGGTGATATCTGAGGTGAATTTTGGAAAATGAATAGGAATAAACCTGGGACAGTGGTAAAAAGGGTATACTAAGTGGAGTGATGAGGGTGATGTCCTTAGGGATCTGTGAGTCATTAGTTCTTTTAACTTGAACAAAAATATAATGGGGGGCAGGAAGGGAGAGCTTGGAAGGACAGGCATTAGCCAGATTTTATTGAGAAACTTGGATTTCGTCCCAAGAGTAATGAGCTCGTAGGATTGTAAGTAGAGATGGCTCTAATTCTGATGAAGGTATGTCAGGAGGAGGCTTTGCAGAGTAAGTGAAACTAGAACTTGGTTTTTAATGATGAACAGGGGTTTACTGATGAAGAAAGAAAGAGGAGCATTTCAGGAGAAAGGAAATTTATGAGTAAAGACAGGAGGCAAAAATATAAGTTTGGGAAACATGTAGGGAAGAGTCTAGAGGAAGCATGTCAAGCTAAAAGATAACACAGACCAAATAAACAAGGTTTAAGTTTATGTCGGCTGCAAAAAAACCCAAAAGCTTTAATTTTCATAGAAACATAGATTTATTTCGATAGAGACATGATGAATACAAAGGACTGAAATAAATGAATAATCATTAACATAAAATAATAGAACATTTTAATAAAAATTAATGTTTTTGAACCTTAGCTTACCAGACACTGAATAACTGCACCAATTAATAAGCATAACGCAAAACCTATTTTTCTTGTTCTCCAAAAGTGAAATATTTCCTGTTGCGCACATCAAGCAAGTCAATACAAGACTAATGACCTGGTAATCGGCTGCTAAACTAGTCGCTGCTAGTATTAGTAGGGAGAAATGGTGTGCCTGCATGTAACGGAAATGAATGCAATCAGTCATTATGGAACGTTGAGTTTGTTATTAATAATTATGTATAACAGGGTATTGTAAAAATTAAGTTACAAAATTTTTATTAAAATGTTTCTTACATACCGTTATATTGGCTGGGCTGCAAAAATATTTGTTGTGGGCCATAAGTTTGACATGTTTGGTCTAGAGAACAATTTCTTCATGTATAAGATAGGGAACTGGTAATATACTTCAATGGCTAATATGAGGCTCAAATAAGATAATGGATGTAAAGAATCCTTTGTAACTATAATGCAGTGTAAATTTCAATAGCAGGTATTATGCAGCTTCTCCTTTTTTCCTCTCAGCAGCATCAGGCCCTCCCAGTGTAGATCAGGTAGGCATGCATCCCAGCAGTGTGGTTTTTACTGGGGGAGAACCGTGTTTTCTTTCATCTACCTACTTGGAATCTTGAGGAGGAGGAGCTAAGTATAGAAGCTGCTGGGACTCGGAGGCTATGCTGGTTCCTTCAGGATACATAATTTTCCATAGCCCTCTTGCCCAGGGACCCAGGTTCACAATAGTTAAACATGAAGCACCTTTTACATATAGGCAGTGTGAAGGACTGTGCTTTCAATGATTTAATTTTCTCCACTTTGTAACTGTGGGGTATCTGCATTTTATAGGCTCAAGAGGACATAGTGAGTATGTGGCAGAGATGGTATTCAAGTCTGTATCTATGACATTCTTTTTCCTATATGTCACTTCACAAGCTTTCTGATGTCTGTGGGCTGTAAGCAAGCTTCATGATTAGTGGAGAGTGAAACGCTCTGAGGGTGTGGGCAGGGTGGGTGCTCTGTCTTACCTAGGTGCTCTCAGTATGACTGATTGGTCTCTGTGTTCTCAGATCCCAGCACAGGACATGCCACAAATTAACTACTCTATAAATACTCGTCATGCAAATGAATGAATAAATTCTTAATAATGGCTTCTAGAACTCCAGATGTCTTCACTGTTCTCTTCTGCCTTCTTTGTGGTGTTATGATACTCTAATTGGAGATTTTGTTCTTGAGGACTATTTTTGAGGCTGGGAGTGCGGGGCCGAGGAGGAGTATTGCTTAAATTCTTTCTCTTGGAGTTGATTAGGAGCTAGGAGGTTTTTTAAAAAATCTTTTTTGTTGAAAGTATTACATAGGTCCTCCTTTCCCCACATAAACCTCTTCTAGTTCACTCCTGTCACCTCCCCCACAAGACCCTCGCCACCCCATTGTCTGTGTACATGGGTTATGCATATATACATACAAGTTCGTTGGTTGATCTCTTCCCACCCACCCTCCCCTGCCTTCCCTCTGAGGTTCAACTGTCTGTTCATACTTAAATGTCTCTGGGTCTGTTTTTGATCATCCGTTTATTTGGTTCATTAGATTTTGGATATGAAATCTAGGAGGTTTTTCTGCTGTTGAGTGCTTTGCAGGGTTTGTGTTTCCCAGGGTCTTAGAAAGCCATGCATAGTGATGGTAGGATGGGGAACAACTGAGAGGATGGGCACATTCTTAGTATTTTTATATTTCTTTTATAGTATATTAAATCTATTAATATGTAGGAAGACTTAATTTATACATAGGAGAGCCCATTTTGTGCCACCAAAGCTGTAAAATTTATTTACAGCTCTGGCAGGTGTGACTCAATGATTAGAGTGTCAGTCTACCCACTATTCTAAGTTCTTTTTGTAAATTAACACATTTATAATACACTCAAAAGATGGTATTATGAAGTTTTATATTACATAATATTATCTTCATTTTACAAATGATGTGCATGAAACACTGAAAATAACTGGTGGAACCAGGGTTCAAACTCAGGCAGCCTAGTTCTTGAATCAAACTCTGAACCATTATGCTAACTGAATCCAAGCCAGTGTAACCCTCTGGCCCCTAGCTGACTATCTTTGTTTTAGACTGGCCAAATATTTGGAAATCTTTTTCTTCCTTCTATGTAGTAATAGAATGTGCATTGACTAGTAGT
Source organism: Lasiurus cinereus (assembly GCA_011751065.1). Lineage (NCBI taxonomy): Eukaryota > Metazoa > Chordata > Mammalia > Chiroptera > Vespertilionidae > Lasiurus > Lasiurus cinereus. The sequence goes on along the minus strand of JAAGEH010000135.1, from coordinate 12,030,465 downwards.
TGTAATCTAAGCACTGCTGGGTGTTGTAGGGAAACCTCAAGTGAGAGGCATTCATTTAGGTATTTAATAACCACATATCTTGCTCTATGCCAGGCCCTATGCTTGGAGGTGAAGTGAGTTTATAGGGCTAAATCAATTATTCATTTTGGTGTCCCAAAGAATATGCAAGATGCTGAGTAAAGAGATAAATGACAAATAAAATAATTTCTATATTTGAGTTGCTTAGGAAAGTAAGAGAGGTGTAATTAAATAGAAGTTATATTATGATGGGATAAGTATTGTTATAGATGTGTTTCTGAGACGTAAGAGAACAAATAAGACAGCACAGTTAACTTGCTTGGGAGAAGTCTGGAAAACTTCTCAGAGGCAGTGAAATTTTCTTTAGTAGGTAAAGAGAGAGAGAAAACATTTTAAATGGAACACCTTGTATAAAGGTATTCTATATAATAAAGATGCAATATGCAAATGGTCATTATGCCATGAAGCATAATGGCTGACTGCGTAACGACTGGATCATGGATCAGCAGGAAGATGGGGCAGCAAGCTACATGCAGGCGACAGAGAGCTATAGAAGGGGGCAGGGCAGCAAGCTATGAGGAGGGCAGAGGATCGGGCTGGAGGGAGCTACAGGAGGGTGGGGCAGTGGGCAGAGAGCTACAGGAGGGTGGCAGCGAGCTACTGGCTACATGCCAGTGGCAGAGAGCTACAGGAGGGGGCAGGGCAGCAAACTATGAGGGAGGGCAGGGAGAAGCAAAAGGAGGGTGGGGCAGCAGGCAGAGAGTTATTGGAGGGTGGAGGCAAGCTACTCGTGCACGGATTCATGCGCAGGGATACTAGTAGAGGTATAAATAAGTATGGTTTGTTCAAGGAGCCTGAAGTGGCTTGATGTATCTAGAGCAAACATTGGCAAACTTTTTTATAAAGAGCCAGACAATCAATCAATAGTTTAGGCCAGTGGTCAGCAAACTCATTAGTCAACAGAGCCAAATATCAACAGTACAACGATCAAAACTTCTTTTGAGAGCCAAATTTTTTAAACTTAAACTATATAGGTAGGTACTTAATTTAACTTAATTAGGGTACTCCTAAGCTGGCCTTTGTTAAAAACTCAAGGGGCCAAAGAGCTGCATGTGGCTTGCGAGCCGCAGTTTGCTAACCACTGGTTTAGGCTTTGCTGGTCATACAATCTCTGTCACAACAACTCAACTTTGCATTTGTAACACAAAAGAAGCTATAAACTGTATATAAATGAATGAGTTTTACTATTTTATAATAAAACTGTATCTACAGCTCTGGAAGGTGTGCCTCAGTAGTTAGAGTGTCAGTCCACCCACCAAAGGGTTGTTGATTTGATTTCTGATCAAGGGCACATACCTGGGTTTTGGGTTTGCTCCCTGCTTGGAGCACCTGCAGGAGGCAACTAGTTGATGTGTGATTCTCTCTCTTACCCCTTCTCTCCCTTCCCCTCTCTTCCCCTTCCCCTCCCCTCCCATCCCCCTCGCCCCCCCACCTCCCTTCCCTCCCCTTCCTTCCCTCCTCTTCTCCATCTCTCCTCTTCTCTCTTCCTCCCTCCTCTTCTCCCTCTCTCCTCTTCTTTCTTCCTGCCTCCTGTTCTCCTTCCCTTCCTCCCTCCCTCCCTCCCTCCCTCCCTCCCTCCCTCCCTTCCTCCTTTCCATCTTAAAAGCATTGGAAAAAATATCCTCAGTTGAGGATTAACAACAACAAAAATACCCAGAAAAACTTTATTTACAAAAATAAGTAGTGAGAGATAGAAACCAAGATGGCGACATAGGTAAACATCTGAACTGATGTCTTGCACAACTTCAAAACTACATCTAAAAGACAAAAAGGACATCATCCAGAACCACAGGAAGGCTGGCTGAGTGGAAATTCTACAACTAGAAGGAAAGAAAAAAGCACACTGAGTCTCAGAGGAACTGCGTAAGTAAAGGCAGAGGTATGGAGATGTGCGCGCAGAGAGGGCTGGCAACTGAGTACGTGGCTGTCTTTTTCAAGTGGGAGGGAGACAAAAGCTTCTGACTGCTCTGAACTCCAGTTCCAGGTGAGACTCTGGGGACCTAGACTCATATGGGAAGAAACTGGACTGTCTGGCAGCAGGCAGAACTCGAGGGTGACTTTCTCTCAGAGGTGCTTGCAGCAGTTAGCGCAGGACACTGAGACACGGGGGCCTTTTAGGGTAAGGCTGACAGGAAGCCATTGCTGTTTGCTCCGCCCAAGACTCTGCCCCATCCAAGCTGTGTGCAGAGGCTTTTGCATATGAATGTCTTGGTCCTTTGAATTCTAAACTTACCTATTAAATAACAGCTGAGTCAGAAAGACCCAGAATATCCAAAAGAAGGCCCAAGGCCTCACAGTAGCTTGCATTGCTTCACAGCTGGGCACCTCCAAAACCCCAACAAAAAAGAGAAATCTGCAGATCTTTCTGTAGCTCCTCCTGGGTGGCTTCAGGCAGAGGCTAAATTAGCACCTCCTTGGAGATCCAAGAGTCAGTGTACCCAGGGGTCAGAGTAAGACCACCCAGATTACAACTCCTCAGACTCATAAGGGACTCAATGAGCACCAAAGCCACACTGAAGCAAGTCTTGCCTTATAAGGGTGTCTCCAGCACAGAAGTTCTCCCAGTGTAAACACAGCTGATCCTCACTGTCAATTGGCCTGGAGATCAATTCCTCCTAGTGATACCAACAACAATCAAGACTTAACCACAACAAGACTGAGCACACAGCCCACAAAGGGGTGCACCAAGAGTGTTCACCTCCGGTAACTGGGGAGGCTGAACCACTGGGCCTTATAGGACACCTAGCACATAAAGCCAATCTATCAACTTAGGGAAGCAGCCAAAATGTGGAGACAAAGAAACAGATCACAAATGAAAGAAATAGAGAAAAGCAAAAGACTGGATATATAATTCAAAACCATGGTTATAAGATTTTTCAAGAATTTTCTAGAAAAGGCTGATAAATTTAGTGAGAACCTCAAAGATATGAAAAAGAACCAATTAGAAATTAAGCATGCACTGACTGAAATTAAAAATAATATAAAGAGATCCAACAGCAGACCAGAGGATCGCAAGAATCAAGTCAAAGATTTGAAATACAAAGAAACAAAAACACTCAACCGGAAAAGAAAAAAGAATCCAAAAATATGAGGATAGTGTAAGGAACCTCTAGGACAACTTCAAGCATATCAACATCCAAATTATAGGGGTGCCAGAATAAGAAAGAGAGCAAGATACTGAAAACCTATTTGAAGAAATAATGACAGAAAACTTCCCCCACCTCGTGAAAGAAATAGACTTACAAAGTCCAGGAAGTGCACAGAACCCCATATAAAAGGAATCCAAAAGGACCACACCAAGACACATCATAATTAAAATACCAAGAGCAAAAGACAAAGACAGAATATTAAAAGCAGCAAGAGAAAAACAGTTATCTACAAGGGACCATGCATACTACGACTGTCAACTGATTTCTGAACAGAAATTATGCAGGCCAGATGGGAGTGGCAAGAAATATTCAAAGTGATGAATTGCAAGAACCTACAACCAAGATTACTCTACCCAGCAAAGCTATCATTCAGAATTGAAGGGCAGATAAAGAGCTTCACAGATAAGAAAAAGCTAAAGGAGTTCATCAACATCAAACCAATATCCTTTTTCCCCCAAAATGAGACAGTGTCTTATATTAATTTTTACTCACAAAGATGCGCTAGGTCTTATTTTCAGGGGATGTCTTATTTTTCCATGAAGAAGAATATGGTACACATTTGTTGTTGAACCAAAAAAAGGAAATTTATTATCTGTATACAGTATGGTAGTAGTTGTCATCACAAACCAGCTCACTGGTTGCAGCACAGCCGGAGCTGTTCAGGCAATGGGAGGCCTCTTTAAATCAGGAATCAGATGCCTTACAGTAGCTTCGGGAACCTTCTATTTTGGGGAGGCCTTATGTTTGGGGGAGGCCTTATTATCGGGGAGGTCTTATTTTGGGGGGATGCCTTATATTACAGCGAGAGGCAAAACTGGAAGTAGGTCTTATTTTCAGTGGATATCTTACTTTTGGGGAAACGGGGTATTATATGAAATGCTGAAAGGTATTCTGTAAGAAGAAGAAGAAGAAAAAGGTGAAGATAAAAATTTTGAACAACAAATACATATCTATCAACAGTGAATCTAAAAATCAAGTGAATAAAAAATCTGATGAAAAAAATTAACTGGTGAATATAATAGAATCAGGGGCATAGAAAGGGCATGGACTGACAATTCTCTGGGGTAAGGGGGTTTGGGGGATGTGAGAAGACACTGGATAAAAATTGGACACCTATGGATGAGGACAGGGGAGTGGTAAGGGCAGAGGATAGGGTGGGAACTCATGGAGGAGAGCTATGGTGAGAAAAAGAGGAACAGTGGTAATCTGAACATCAAAGGTTTATTGAAATGAAAAAAAAAAAAGGTAGTCAACTGGCCTTGACCCATAGCCATAGTTTTCTGACCCTTAGTCTGGAGTGTTGGTATCAGGTAGGGAGGGATAGTGACCAGAAAGTTAGTTTATGGCCCACATTGTAAAAGGCCTTGAATGCCAGGCCAAGAAGCAAAGGCTTCATCATGTAGGTAATGGGGAGCCATGAATTTTTAAGTAATTGCTTTGGTATAGTTAAATTTGTACTTTACAAAGGCCATTCTGGTGACTAACTGGCAGAAGTGAGACCAGATGTACCAAGGTGAGTGAGAAATGACTGTCCTTTCCCTGCCCTTAAGTAGTAGCTTATCTCACTGGAGACAGATTCACCTCTAAGACATCTATATATGTCATTCAGAGCTGTTGTAGTTAAAATATGGATTCTTGATAGATGTACAAGACGTAAATATATGTCAAGAAGCTTCTCAGATCTGGCACATGTGTCTTATGGGTTCTAAATATTGTGTGTGTAGGGAAGTGGGAGTGGAGGTGCTGAGGTTTGGTTTGGGAGACATGGAAGGTGGGCAAGTGGGGAACAAGGTGGGAAAGAGTAGGGAAGATTAAATGGTTCTAAGAGCCCCAAAGAGACCTGTCCAGATCCCTGTACTCAAAGATGTTACTCCTCTTCTGGTTTTATATCAGTGAATTCTGTTCACTGATAGAGTTGGCTGGACCTATTTTGTGGTTCTATAGAGATATGTCTCCTTTCTTCTCTGCTCTCACCCACATTTCACTACTACTTAACACTTGGTATGGGTTGCATGCTTTGTGCCATCAAGAGGAAAATCATTTTTCTGAACTCACAGAGCTAAATATACTTAGAGACAGCTGTTCCCTTGGCTCTTCAGAGAGCTATTAAGTTGAAGTACTAGCCAATGCTGCATTCCCAATGGTAAGCCAAGACTTTTAGGGAGCCTCCTTACAAGTCCCTGAGAGAAGAGTTGCTTGTTCTGAGTCTGAAATAGTAAATCCTCATGAGCCAAATATTGCCTCTTTGGGTTTTGTTTTGTTTTTGCTTTGTGTTGCCTTAAAACTTCGTCTTAAATCAGACTTTAGCTATTTGCTGGATATAGGACAGTGTTTAGAGTATTTCAGTGATAATGCCCACCTCAAGTATATTGAACATTGGAGTTCTAGTTCAGCACAATGTTCTTGTATGCTATGTTTATGATTGGGAAACTGGGCTTCTATCAGAGCATATATAACAAGCATGTCAAACTCGAGGCCCATGGGCCACATGTGACCACAACAAATATTTTTGCAGCCCAGCCAATATAACGGTACATAAGAAAGTTTTAATAAAAATTTTATAACTTAATTTTTACAATATTCTGTTATACATAATTCTCAATAATGAACTACAATGTTCCCTAATGACTGATTATTGTAATCGTATTGCATTCATTTCCATTACACACAGGCGCACCGTTTCTCTCCAATAATATTAGCAGCAAATATGTTAGCAGCCGATTGCCATGTCATTAGTCTTGTACTGACTTTTTTGGTATATGAGCAGGTAATATTTCCCTTTTGGAGAACAAGAAAAATAGGTTTATTTGAGTTATGTTTATTAATTTGGGCAGTTATTCAGTGTCTGGTTAATGCTCAAGAAAAATATTAATTTTTATTAAAATGTTCTATTATTTTATATTAATGATTACCCATTTATTTCAACCCTTTGTATTCAGCATGTCTTTATGAAATAAATCTACGTTTCTATGAAAATTGAAGCTTTTGTTTTTTTACGGTGCACATAAACTTAAACCTTGTTTATTTGGCCCATGTTAGCCTTTGAGTTTGACGTGCTTGATGTATAGTTTACTAGGAGAGGCAGACAAATAACAAAACTAATAAGGGTATACAAGGTGGCCGTAGGAACACAGAAGAGTCACCTTTGATCAGGAAGTTTTTTCTCTTTCATATCCTCATCTCACCCTTCTTACAATAATAATCACAGCTAATATTCTGGTTGTGCTTTAAAACGTACAGAGTACTTTTGTGTACATGAGGAGTCACAAGCTCCGTACCTCTCAGGGACTGGGGGTATCATAACTGCATAATATGGACTGTTCAAATGCACATACAAATCTGTGAGTGCGGGAGCTGTGGCAAACTAGAGAGCACATGCCACTTGAGAAGGGGATGACTGTTCCTCACTTCTGGCAGATTGTCACCAGGTAGATATAGTGAACCCAGAAGTGGTGTCAAGGGGGAAGGGTCTTAAGGCCCTCTAACTCCCCCACTCAACACTAACTCCCCCACTTCCAAGCTGCCCCAAATTATAATATAGACAGTTGATTTTTCTTAATTTTAAGTAAAATGTGAATAAAAACATCTTCATAAAATGTTGCATTTTAAAATTAATTTGTAATGAACGATCTATATAAAAACAATGTGTTGGCTATGCAAATACAACTTCATGACAAGTTCGTTAGCCACCACCATCCCTGCTAATCAGATTGCTGCCCATAAGTCCCAAGTCTCTTCTATGTAAAATTCTAAAGTTGTTAGTGGAGCTCAGTGCTCCTGGGTCTTCTTTTTTTCTCTTCAAAGTGCAAGATAGACAATGATTTTTAATGTATTGGAACAAAAAGTTATTGCTGTGGTTTTAGATCTCATAATGCAGCTATCTTTCAAGAAATACAATTTGTTAGATTTTGGTGTATTATCAAGACAAATATCCACCTTTATCTGAAATTACTATTAAAACACTCCTCTCCCAACTTTATCTGTGAGAGGTCATATTTAACTACTTCAACCAAAACAACACATTAAAATAGATTAAATATAGAATTAAATATGAGATTGCAGCTGTAATGTATTTGGCCAGACACAAAACACCTTTACAAAATGTAAAACAATGTCACCATTCTCGACAATTTTTTTTTGAAAAATATACTTTTCATAAAATATGCTTTTTATGCTAACATCTAACAGATTTGTTATTAGATCTTTTGAATTTTTTTTCTTTAACTATCCTGTAAAGCTGGACTTTTTTTTTTGTAAATGTTTTTATTTTTAAAGAGGTTCAATTTATGAAATGCTCTGCAGGCCATTAAAAGACATATCTAAAGGCAGTTTATGACTTCTGTAAACAGGTTCCATTTAACCCTCTTACACACAAATGAGAGGGATAGTTAGCCTTCATTTTGAGAAGAAAAGGCTAAGAGAGGCTAAATAGCTACCCTAAAAGTCACACAGGAAGTAAAGGGTCTGTTTCTATAGGTTCTGAACTCTATAGTACATTGCCTTTTCTATTCTTTTTTTAAATCCTTACCTGAGGATATTTTGTCATTGATTTTTAGGGACAGTGGAAGAGGAAGGGAAAGACAGAGAGAAACAGCCTATGTGAGAGAAACACATTGGTTGGTTGCTTCTTGCATGAGCTCCAACCAGGGCCCAAGCTGGGGAGGAGCCTGCATCCAAGTATGGGCCCTTGACTGGAGTTGAACCTGGGACCCTTTGGTCTGCAGGCAGACTATCCACTAAAATAAATTGGTTAGGGCTCTTTTCTATGCTTAAGTCTTGATTGTTGCAGCTTCACTTCTTTGTTCTCTAAAGAGGTTCCACTCAGCATCAGACCCTTCTTCCAGGTAGAGCTTCCGTGGGCCCACATTCTACATTTGGCACTATCTTCTTGCTGGCCTTGTTTTTTGACCCCATATTCCTTTGCATGCTTTGTGGCATTAAGAGAGCTTGTATGCAGACACTGTGCATATCATCCTTGCACTCTCTTCCCAGGAGCCCCTCTGCTCTCCATATACCTCAGTGTTCTGACTTGGCTATAAACAGCAGTCTGTTTCTTGTTTGTTCTCTATAAGTAGTTGATATGTCTCAGATGTTTCCTAGAGTTAGCTGGCAATGGCAGAAAATACCATTCCTCAGAGATTTTGGCATTTTTGCTCCTAAGGCCTGCATTTGATGTATGTTTCTCTGGCCTTCAATTATGAGGAACTGGATTAGAACCTAAGAGGAACAAAAACGGATATGTATACCTTTAAAGACCTGATGAATGATTCTTTCTTATCATGGATGTTTCTATCTCTCTCTCCCTCTTCCTTCCTCTCTGAAATTAAAGGACCTGAGGAATCAAAACTAAAAAATTTTGAGGATTACAGATTTATTTCTTTAAAATATATCCTAAACCTGATAAATTCTCATTACCCCCATAATACTGCCTTGTTTCAAGCTGTCACTAGCTCCTAATTAGATTATTGCAATAGTCACCTGACTGGTTTACCTGCATCTGCTTTTTGCCTTCCTATCATCTGCTTTCCAACACAGCATTCAGAGAAATCCTTTTAAAAATGTAAATGTGATCATATTATAACATGATTCAAATTCTTCTAACAGCTTCCATCTCAGAGTAAAAGTAAAAGTCCTTATAATGGTCTTCAGGGACCTTTGTATCTGAACCCCAGTTGCTTCCCTGACTTTCTCTCCTATAGTCAGCACCTATTCTCACTTCTCTTCAGCTACACTGGTCTCCTGGCTATTCATTGAACATACTAAGTATCTCCTTGCCTCAGGGCCTTTGTATTTGCCATCCCTATTCTCAGGATACTCTTCTTCCAGTTATTCTGCCTGCTTTTCTCCAACATCTCCTTCAGATATTTGTGTAAAAGCCACTTTCTTAATGATACATTTTTTGACTCCTCTAACTGAAATGACAAACCACTAATACTACTACTCTTAGCATTCTTTAAGCGTTTTTTTTCTTGCTTTAAATAAATTATTGTCTTTTTTACCCAAATAGGATGTTAGTGTTACTGGTCCAAAGTTTGTGTGCCCAGTGCTTTAACAGACCAAAACATAAAATGTCAGTTTGGAATAAGAAAAGGTTTGTTGACTGAGAATGTGCCATTGAGTAGATAGGAGTCCTAACCCTCAAATCCATCTTTCTTTGTTCTTTAAAAAAGTTTTCCCCCTCAAATCCATCTTAAGAAAGTATAGAGGTCAGGCTTTTTTTATATCAACAGAAGGGAAAATGGAAGGGTCTGTTTTTGTAAAACTCAAGCCCCAAGCAGAATTCCTCTCACAACTAGTGTGTGTAAAGCAGGAGCTATTAGTCTAAAGTTCATGAAAACAATAGCAGATTTGAACAAGCTGGAGTCAGAGAGAGTGAGCACTTTGTTAGTTCAATGAAGACAAAGATTTGTAGGTGTGTTTACTTCTTATTACATTTCTAATGCCTGGAACTATGCCTGGCACATAGAAATCTTATATTTGTTGAATAAATGAATACATTTATGTTCCCAGACTGGCTTTCTCAGACTGCCTGTGACTGTGTCTTCCCTGAGATGTCTCAATGTCTGTGTTTAAGATCTGGAGAACTTTAGGTCCCCAGTGAGAACAATTAGACTCTCAATAAAATTAACAAAATTGAAATAGAAGAACCAAGGGATGATAGGTCCCAGATATTGGAAAAAAAACTTTTAAGTATTAAGTAAAAGAAAATATAATAAAATAGTCAAATGTTAGCACAAAAATAGAAATATGGGTTTGTACAAAAGAATGGAGAGCCTAGAAATATACCCTACTATATGTAAGGGCTTAATTTATTATTAAATCACTAGAGGCCCAATGCACAAAATTCGTGCAACAGTAGGCCTTCGCAGCACTGGTGGCTGCCTGGATCCCTCCCTCGCAGCCATAGCAGACCCCTGTCTCCATTCCGTGACTGCAGCCCCGGCTTCATCTGAAAGGAAGGATGTCTGGTCTAATTAGTATATTATGCTTTTATTATTATAGACTAGAGGTGTGGTGCACAAAATTCATGCAGGGGGTTCGGGGAGGCGGGGGGGCGGTGAGGGGTGTCCCTCAGCCCAGCCTGCATCCTCTCCAATTTGGGATCCCTCTCACAGTACAGGACTGCTGACTCCCAATGGCTCAATTGCCTGCCTGCCTGCTTGCCCCTAACCACTTTGGTCTTCTAGCCTGATCACCCCCTAACCACTCACCTGCCAGACTGATTGACATTTAACTGTACCCCTCCCAGCCTGATTGCCCCTAACTGCCCTCCCCTACTGGCCTGGTCACCCCTAACTGCCCTCCCGTGCAAACCTGGTCACCCCTAATTGCCCTTACCTGCTGGCCTGGTTGCCCCAACTACCCTCCCCTGCTGGCCCAATTGCCCCTAACTGCCTTCCCCTGCCAGCCCGATTGCCCCTAAGTGCCCTCCCCTGCAGGCCTAGGTCCCCCACAACTGCACTCCCCTGCAGGCCTGTTCCCCCCAACTTTCCTCCCCTGCAGGCCAGGGCTCCTGCCATCTGCCCTCCCCTACAGGTCTGGTCCCCTGAACCAGCCTCCCCTGCAGGCCTGGTCTCCCCCAACTGTTTTCCCCTGCAGGCCTGTCTCCCCCAAAAGCCACCCCCTGCAGGCCTGGTCCCCCACAACTGCCCTCCCCTGCAGGCCTGGTCTCCCCAGTCAGCATCCCCTGCAGGCCTGGCCGCTCCAACTGCCCTCCTGTGCTGGCTCAGTCACCCCTAACTGCCCTTCCCTGCAAGCCTGGTTGGTCCTAACTACCCTCCCCTGCTGGCCTGATGGCCCACAACTGCTCTTCCCTGCTGGCCATCTTGTGTCCACATGGGTGCAGCCATCTTGTGTTTTGGATTGACAGTCAATTTGCATATTACCTCTTTATTATATAGGATGTTTTTCAAAAAGGAATGAAAGACAAATAATTTAACAAATGGGGTTATAACTTGGGGAAAATGTTAAGGTTCACAACCTATAGTGTATAATAAATGGAATGTCAGATGGCCTAAGAGCTGACTATTAAAAAAATAAAAAAAATACTTTAAATTGTTTGTTTTCCTAAGAATTGACAAAATCTCCTTGCTCTGGGATCTTCACCATATAACCTACTTAATCTTTATTAAAAAGTAGTTTTCTCAACAGTTTCAAATGAGAGTTGGGGAGCTGCAGAACCTAATCCTCTGATGTCAGAGGGACTTTAATTTAGTTGTGACAAGAGGGCACAAAGAGCAGTTAAACCTGTGTACTAATTTATAATAGCTACAATTTGGAAACAGCCTAGCTGCCTATCAGCAGATGAGTGGATCAGAAAACTATGGTACATCTACACAATGGAATTCTATGCTGCCATCAAAAAGTAGGAATTCTAAACATTTGTGGCAACCTGAATAGAACTGGAGAGCCTTATGCTAAGTGAAATAAGCCAGTCAATGAAGGAGAAACACCACATGATCTCACTCATTTGTGGATAATAAAGAACATTATAAACTGATGAACAAAGGATAGATACAGAGGCAGTAAAGCATCAAACAAACTTTCAAATTACAACAAGAAGGTTAAGGAGAGGTGGGGTAGATAAGAGATCAACCAAAGGACTTGTATGCATGCATATAAGCATAACCAATGAACACAAGACATTGGAGGGTTAGGATATGCCTGAGAGGGGGGAGCAATGGGAAGATATGTATAAATGTAACACATTAAAAAAACAACAAACCTGTGTACTAATGTTTGAGCATTGCTTTCACCATCATATCTCGCCAGAGGTCTTGTTTTCCCTCTATCATTCTAGCCTCCTTTGAAGTATAACTGACCATACCTATATGCTAGCTAGTAGATAGAATATGTTAGAGGTACACTCTAACATGTAGCCATTTAAATGTAAATTAATGTTTAAAATTTTCAGTTATTTAGTCACACAAGCCACATTATGAGTGCTTAATAGCCGTATGTACCTAGTGGCAACTGTTTAGACAAGTCAGATATTGAACATGTCCAACATTGTAGAAGTTTTTATTGGACAGTGCTACATAATAGTTCCTTGTGCATAGCAGGCTATACTATGATTAGGTTGAGAATGTTCTAGTGTGGACTCTCTTCAAACTTCCTTTTTAAAAAATTTTAATATATATTTTTATTGATATTTTTATAGAGAGGAAGGGAGAGAGAGTTAGAAACATCGATGAGAGGGAAACATCGGTCAGCTGACTCCTGCACATCTCTTACTGAGGATGTGCCTGCAGCCAAGGTACATGCCCTTGACTAGAATCGAACCTGGGACTTTTCAGTCTTCAGGCTGACGCTTTATCCACTGAGCCAAACCAGTTAGGGCCCTTCAAACTTCTTGTCTAGGTCATTAAGTCCAGCTGTCTCAATGTCTGCAAAACCATAAACGCTTGTTTATGGACCCAGGGAATCTGGGACCATACTGTCAATCATCTGTTCATTTAGTCAACAACATTTATTGGCACTACTCTGGGTCAGGCCCTTTTTTGAACCCCAGATAAAGAAAGATGGATAGGAAGACATTTCCCCAAAATCCTACTAAAATGTGCTTTTGTGAGGGTGGTGATCAGAATTGCACATTTCTTTGATGTTTGAGGCTCAGTGGAAAGCAGTGATCAGTGTTCAACCCTTTACATACTAATGAGGTTATAGTGATCAGGCTGATTGAGTAGTCATAAAATTACCAGTTACATTTCTAAAAACTTTGATTTCTTTTGTTTTCCTTCTTTCTTGTAAAAGTATATGATGAAAAGAAATTCAGATAATTAAAGGACAGCATATGTAGTACAGGGGGGACATTTGGACTATAAACCAGGTATCTTGGGTGCAATACTAACTCCATCACTTATCAGCTATCACCTTGAACAACTGTTTCAGGAATCTAATGTTGTATAACAAACTTCCCCAAAGCTTAGTGGCTTAAAACAGCAACATTTATTTTGGCATGTATTTGCAATCTGGGCATGACTCAGCAGGGGCTGCTCATCTCTGTCTACTTGGACATCAGATGAAGTAACTCAAAAGCTGGGGGCTGCCCTGGCTGGCAAGCTCAGTGGTTAGAGCATTGGCCTGAGCACCCAAGAGTCACAGGTTTGATTTCCTGATAAGGGCATATACTTAGTTGCAGGTTTCTTGCATGTTCAGTCCCCAGCCCCAGGCAGGGTGCATGTGGAAGGCAACCAATTGATGTGGCCCATTTAGAAGAAGCATAAATTAGCTATATGGTGGGGTTTTTTGTGTAATAGCTCCTTAACAACAATAACAAAAAAGGGGCTGGAATCACTTGAAACCTCAGTCACTCACATGTCTGACTCTTGAGCTAGAAGTCTCACAGTTGGGGTTGCTCAGACATCTTTTCTATCTCTATATAGTCCTTCTGCAGGATCTCTCCAGCATAGGTCTTCAGTGTAGCCAGGCTTCTTATGTGTTGGCTCAGGACTCCCAAGGCAGGTATTCCAAAAGGGGGAGAGCCAGGTGAACTCCATATTGGCTTTTCTAACTTAGCCTTGGAAGTCACTTGACATCATACTGTTAGAAGATGAATCTCTACTGTCAGCCCATAATCAAGGGGAGAGGTTTTCACCTTTTGTGGGAAGATTGTCAAAGAATTGTGAACATATTTTAAAACCATTACAGCAAATAATTTAACTTGTCTAAAGAAACTTAATGTGATTTGAGGTCAATTACATTATGTTTGAAATATTACTGTTCTTATTTGTAAAACAGATATGATAATTTATTAGTTGTGAGCATTAGATGAAAAAATACTGTAGAAGTTCTTAGAATATTGCTTAGTAGATAATTAAGTGTTCAAACATAGTTAATTCTTTCTCTCTTCTTTCCTCTTCTGGCTTATTGAATTCCAGTTAACAATCATTTATTATCTTTCCATAAATAAAAAATGAAGAAATTTCCTATACATATTTATTTTTTCAAGTGAAACATAAAATAATAAAAGGCTATCTGGTTGGTAACTAGGACATAGGCACATAGAAGGATACATGAATGATGTGATACACGTGTGCTTTGGGTAGAGAGGGTATGCTGTGAATAGCTCAATGACCTTTATGGCTATCTTGATGGGCTGACTCCTAGGTAACCTCTTGTGACTTGTGCACTTTTTTCTTGCAGTTCCTGAGGGAAGACCTCAATTACCATGACCCAACGGTGAAACACAACACCTTCCATGGTGAGGATAAGCTCATCAGTGTGGAGGACCTATGGAAGGCATGGAAGTCCTCAGAAGGTAATAGGCAGCCTGGTTGTCCATCCTAGTTGCTGGCAAATTTAGAGGAGAAAGAAGAAGATAGGCAGCAACTTGGCTTTAAAAGGACATGAGTATGAAATGCTTAGTAAAGAGCAGATTATTGAAATGGTTCTATATACAGTCACTAAATAAGAATGAATACAGTCATTGTGCTGGGAATGGGGGAAGGTGCTCCAAATAGAACTGAGGTTGTTCTTCAATGGAATTATAATTGAATTCTGTCCTATCCCTACCCTTCTCCTCAATATTCCCATCCTCCCCCAGTTTCTGCTTTTTCATTTTCAGAGATAGGGGGATTGCTGGCCATTTGAGGCAGCCCCTTTGTTTTGTAGCTTCCCATTAGGTCCCAACTCTGCTGAGTCCTAGATGATTCAAAGATTGGAAGAAAGATGGTTTCTTCTCTGAGTCTCTCTTTTCTAGGTTAAATAGCCCTAGTTCTTTAAAGAAAAAATGTTTATCAAGCTCCTCCTCATCTTGGGTTTCCTGCCTGTGAATACTATTGTTAATGTCTTTCTTAGATCATGACTACTAGAGTTGCATGCAGTCCCCCTGGTATGGTTTGATTAGCACAGAGTGGAGCAGAACCTTCAGCTTCTCAGTTCTGGACCCTGTGTGTCTATTAGTACAATCTGATTAGATACTGGGCCCTTCAGCAGTCATATCGTTCTGCTGACTCATGTTGAACTTATTGAATAAAAATTTCGATCTTTTTCGTGTGTAAAACAGCTAAACCATGACTATCATTTTTTTTTTTTTCTGGAACATTTGCTTCAGAATTCTGAATAGAAGAACATGTCAATTGTATGAGACTTGACAGGGAAAGACAGGACTTTGCCTTCTCTCTGTTTTTATGTGTGGCTAGAGCTTCCTTTGATACCAATAGATTGAAAGCAATTTCTTCCCTACTGTTAGGGTAGGTGTTGATACTAAGAGGATTTAAACATTAAGTAACCTCCAGGGTCCCTGGTTTTGCAGATGAGGAACCTCAGGCATGAAATTACTATTTGTTGTCATGCATTTAGCTAATAGTAGAGCCAGGATTTAGACCTGGACTTCTGTTCTCTAAGCCAGTGCTTTTCCATACCATCTTGGTTGAAAGCACTGGCCCGGTGATAGAGAAGACCAGTTTAGGTAGGAGTGAGGCAGTTTCTATTTTTCTTAAATTATTACCTAGAATTATAGAATTTTTGATCTGTACGGGAGCTTCTAAAATATAGATTGAAAGCATTAAATTTGAAGCAGGAAGACTTATATTCTAATCCTGGTACTATGATGGGCAGGCTAATAGTTCTTATTAACTCTGTGTTTTTATCAGTAAATTAGCTATATGGACAGCTTCTTGGAAATCTTTAGAAGTTGAGTTCATAGTGGGGGCTTTTGTGTGATAGCTCCTTAGCAACTCAGGCTGTCTACTAATGAGAAGTCCATCAGTGAAATTATCTTTGGAATTATACTAGTACTGCCAGGAAAAATCTCCTATTACTACTATGTAATTTTAATTTACTTTTTTTTTGTATTAACATGAGGACATGGCGCCTGGTTTCAAGAGTGGGTTTTGTAAGTAGGAACTTAAAATGAAAGAAGGCAGGGAGAACATTCCTGGCTCATACAGAAGTAGCTGGCAGGGAAAGGGATCAAGAAAGGGCAGATACAGAGGAACTAAATAATAAGACTAGAAAACAGCCCAAGACAATTTTTTAGTACGAAGTTTATTTATGGACTTAGCAATTATTTGAAATGCTTCCAACTGTGATCTGTATGACAGGAAGATAATTAAGTGAATTTTCACGAGTCGGTTCCCCATTACTGATGAGCAGAAAAAAACATTTCAGTTGTAAATAAAAAATACTTTTAGATCATAATAAAGAATTTAAAGCATTTAATTGAGAAAAGGAAGCTGCAGCCTGGGAAACACAGATTCAGGTAACAAACCTAGATTATGTTCCTTGGAGACAAAGATGAGGCTGCCTTTCATTGTGAAAGTTCCACCCCAAATTCTCATCAGATCTATTTTATGTACATGAGGTATTGAAATTGTGCAGTTCTGATTGGACAGGGCAGGTCTCAGTCTTTTGGTAGAAAGAGGAAATCAGGGTTTCCCTGCAGTTGTTAACTCAGATGGTGTAAACAAATGGGCCAAAGTATGGGAAGCTAAGAGTTCATTTTGAGGTTCTTCCCATACACAGAGTGCTTGCGAAGTCCCTGTCTGAAAATGGCCAGTAGAGTCTTTATTATTTATAAAGTTTGGGCCCTCAGTTGACTATGAGGAGCCCATTTCATCAGATAAATTTTTTCTCAGGGTTCACATCAAATTAATCTTTTTTTTTAGGGTCCACACAATGTACAGTGTTGTAGCTCACAGCTAAGCTAAGAAGTGATATATATTAGTATGTACTGTTAGGATTTGCTAACCATGTGTCATGCCTGGTGGTTTGGAAAACTAAAAGTGAGAATCATCTTGTACACTATTTCTCAAAACAATTTGCTTCATTATTTAGAATAAGGCCCCCAGTCTCTTTGGAATGATGATTTCCAGAGCTGCAAAAAGCATGTAATATTCTGGCACTGGCTTAAACTGGCTAGTCTGGGTTTCACTAGATAATGTAGATAGCAGCAGTGTTGATTCAGAGCATTAGTTGGCTAATGTCAGTACCATCTATATGATTAGTTGTTAAGATTTATGACTAATGTTAGGAGCCAATCTTTTCTCTGTGTTATTTAAATTTAGCAGGAAAGCCTGGTGATCATTAAACTCTGGACTTTTAATAATAAAAACAAAAACTCAAAAATGTCTCTAATGTTTATGTAATGTTACTGTGTGATAGACACTGTTTTGAGTGCTTTACATATAGTGACTAATTTATTTCTCACAAAAATCTTATGAAGTGTAAACACTATGATTTAGGATTTAGTATATTTCCTCATATCCATTTACAGATGAGTAAAATGAGACAGAAAGAGTGATTAAGTGACATACTATCTAATAAAAGAGTAATATGTAAATTAACCATCACGCTGATGCACCTGAAAGCCATGCCTAATCAGGAGTGAGTATGCAAATTAACCCAACTAAGATGGCTGTAGTCACAGATCGAGCATGAGGCTTGGGTTTCCCCAGCAATGGAGGAAGCCAAGCTTTCCGCACATTCTGGCAGGCTCAGGCCTCTACCCAAGGCTACAAAGTTTTAATTATAGAAGATAAAGAAATCCCAATGAAAATGGCAGCAGCTACGAAGCTGGAGAGAGCAGGAGGCTTGAGTTTCCCCTGGTGATGGAGGAAGTCAAGCTTCTGCAGCCCTGGCCTGCCTTGGCCTCCCCTCACGGCTACAAAGTTTTAATTATAGAAGATAAATAAATCCTAACAAACATGGCTGTGGTCATGGAACGAGCAGAAGGCTTGACTCTGCTCAAGGCTACAAAGTTTCAATTATAGAAGATAAATAAATCCCAGATACCAGGGCCTCCACTTGGTTCACTAGGGCGCATGGCTGGCCTGCAAACCACCTTTAGCCCAGGCCACTCCATACCCCAAGGGAACCTCCACCCTGATCCTTCGGGGCAAACCAGCTGGCCCCCACCCATGCAGCAGGCCTCTATCCTATCTAATAAAAGAGGAATGTGCAAATTATACACAAGGTGGCTGCCCCCATGTGGTCAAAGATGGCTGCCCCCATGTGGACACAAGATGGCCACTACAAGATGGCCAACAGGGGAGGGCAGCTGTGGGCGATCAGGCCAGCAGGGGAGGGTAGTTGGGAGGAACCAGGTGTGCAAGGGTGGAAAGTTGGGGTGACCAGTCTGCAGGGGAGGGCAGTTGTAGGGGACCCAGGCCTGCAGAAGAGAGCATTTGTGGGGGGGGAGGACCAGGCTTGCTGGAGAGGGCAGTTAGTGGCAAACAGGCTGGCGGGGGAGCAGTTAGGCATCAATCAGGCTGGCAGGGGCGTGGTTAGGAGGTAATCAGGCTGGCAGGCAGAAGCAGTTAGGGGCAATCAGGAAGGCAGGAAAGTGAGCAGTTGGGAGCCAGCAGTCTTGGATTGTGAGAGGGATGTCTAATTGTCCGTTTAGGCCCAATCCTACAAGATTGGAGAGGGTATAGGCTGGGCTGAGGGATATCCCTGTGCACAAATTTTGTGCAGCAGGCCTCTAGTAATGTAATAAAACCTGGCTGGTATGGCTCAGTGATTGAGCATTGACCCATGAGCCAGGAGGTCACAATTGGATTCCTGGTCAGAGCACATGCCCTGGGTTGTGGGCTCGATCCCCAGTAGGGAGCATGTAGGAAGCAGCCAACCAACGCTTCTTTCTATCTCCCTCTCCCTCTCCCTTCCTCCCTCTGAAATCAATAAAAATATATTTAAAAAAAAGAAATAATGCAATGCAATTCTGTTACTAATTACTTAGAGTTAATGCTGACTTCATAAATTAAGGGCCCAGGCCCCAACAAGACTGCCCTTACCTTCAGATACCAAACCAACCACAAGCTCTGGGTGTTTCTAGGCCATCTGTGCTCTGACCAACTAGTTACAAAATTAGCAATTTTTTCATTATCCCCTCATGTTTGATAATTTGCTAAATCATCAATTTTCAGCGGGTGTGTTGAGAGAATTTTTAAAACATGCACTAAGTGACTATTTAGTCAGGGGGACTGACCTATTTTCCCTTAGATCGTCAAATAAAAAAATGACAACAGTCAACACAACAGTAGCTGTCTGGTGTGAATGAATCAAAATTATACCTTTTTGTGTCTGAGAATGAGACCGGCAAAACATAATTTTTTGGTGTGCCACAGAATTTTAATTATGTGTTGGATGAGATGAAAAGGTTGAAAATCGCTGTGCTAAATGATTTACAGAACTCAGGAAAGTGCTATACATGTGATTTAAGTTTTACTACAAAGGATAATAATCAGGACCAGCTAAACCAGTGGTTCTCAACCTTCCTAAGGCTGTAACCCTTGCATACAGTTCCTTATGTGGTGGTGACCCCCAACCATGAAATTTTGCTACTGTTATGCATCGTGATGTATAAATATCTGCATTTTCCGATGGTCTTAGGCGACCCCTGTGAAAGGGTCGAGACCCACAGGTTGAGAACCACTGAGCTAAATGAAGAGACCAGTAAGGCAAAGTCTGCCAGGATCTTGAATGTGGAGTTTCTCTGTTCTCTCCCTGTAGAATCAGGACATATCATACTTCTGGTCCATCAATCATTAATGTGATTGCTAACCAGAAAGCTCAACTGAGCCTCAGTATGCAGTTTTTATTGGGATCCTATTGCGTAGGCATGGTTGATTGACCCATTTGCCACATGATGGAAATCAGTCTCCAACCCCATTTTTCTCCCTGATGGTTGGGCTGATATCACCTGGCTCAAAGCCCCAATCCTCTGTTTGGTCTTTCTGATGACCAGTACCCATCCAGAGTCATCTTTATTAACCTGAACTCAAGTAGGACCCAAGAGACCCACCATGCATTATAAAGATATTTCTATCATCTGGGAAATTGACCTGAAGATAAAGATCAGCCGAATTCTTTATTATACAAATAAAGTGATTAAGTAGGAAAGAATTGAACAAGCTTGGGTGAGAAAGGATTAAGAACAAGGCCAACTCCAAGGATGGAAACAGCAGGGAACAAAGGATTGGCCTTTTCTGACTACTCTCAGATCTCAGCTTCATTAATTTATCACCTGTGTCTTTTTTTTTTTAATTTTTATTAATTTTTTATACATATCTCCCCATTGCCCCCCCTCCCTCCCAGGCATACCCCAAACCCCCAGTGTCAGTGATCATTGGTTATGCTTATATGCATGCATACAAGTCCTTTGATTGATCACTTATCTACCTCACCTAACTTTAATCTTTCTGCTGTAATTTCACAGTCTGTTTGATGCTTTATGATTTTTGTCCTCCTTAGAGTTATCAGTCTACTCCCTTTCTGTGCTCCTGATTCTATTATATTCACCAGTTTATTCTGTTGATCAAATTTTTAATTCACTTAATTTTTAGATTCACTTGTTGCTAGATATGTATTTGTTGTTCATAATTGTTTGTCTTTTACCTTTTTCTTCTTCCTCTTCTAAAAGAGTACCTTTCAGCATTTCATATAATACTGGTTTGGAGTTGATGAACTCCTTTAGCTTTTTCTTCTCTGTGAAGCTCTTTATCTGCCCTTCAATTCTGAATGTTAGCTTTGCTGGATAGATTATTCTTGGTTGTAGGTTCTTGCTATTCATCATGTTGAATATTTCTTGCCACTCCCGTCTGGCCTGCATCATTTCTGTTGAGAAATCAGCTGACAGTCGTATGGGTGCTCCCTTGTAGGTTTTTCTGAACTGTTTTTCTCTTGCTGCTTTTAATATTCTCTCTTTGTCTTTTGCTCTTGGTATTTTAATTATGATGTGTCTTGGTGTGGTCCTCTTTGGATTCCTTTTATATGGGGTTCTGTGTGCTTCCTGGACTTGTAAGTCTATTTCTTTTTACCAGATGTGGGAAGTTTTCAGTCATTATTTCTTGAAATAGGTTTTCAGTATCTTGCTCTCTCTCTTCTTCTGGCACCCCCACAATTCTGATGTTGGTACGCTTGAAGCTGTCCCAGAGGCTCCTTACATTATCTTCACATTTTTGGATTCTTTTCTCTTCTTGCTTTTTCAGTTGAATGTTTTCTGCTTCTTTATATTTCAAATTTTTGACTTGATTCTTGCCATCCTCTAGTCTGCTGTTAGGACTCTGTATAATATTTTTTATTTCAGTCAATGTCTCTAGTTGGTCCTTTTTCGTCTCCTTTTGGGTCTCACTAAATTTATCTAACTTTTCTAGCATATTCTTGAAAAACCTTATAAGCATGGTTTTGAACTCTATATCCAGTCTTTTTTTCCCTCCATTTCTTTTGTTTGTAATCAAAACTTCTGTGTTGAATTCAGCTTTATGGTACCAGAAGTACAAAGCCGCAGAAGCATCTGTTGAGCTTGGGATGGGTGGAGTCTTCAGTTGGCCCCGCCCTTCACGGCCCCTGAGTCTCACATGACTGGGTAATCGCTGGAGCGGTCCTTGTGCCTGAGGACCCGCAGTGCCTCTAACCGCTGCCCCTCCAGCCTCCCTGTGCTCCAGGACCACACGAGTCTAGGTCCCCAAGGTTTCGCCCGAAACAGGGGAGTAGTGAAGTTAGAAGTGGCACAGTTGGGAGGGTCTGTCTCCCACCCACTCGCAAAAGCCAGCGGCACAATCAGCAATCTGTCCTGCACACAGTGCCGTGCGCGCCACCAGGTCTTTGATCTTTTGCGACTCCTCTAAATTTCCGTGCACTTCTCCCTTTTCACAGTCCAAACTCCCCCCGTATGAGTTTCGGCTGGATCTGGGGTTTAGTGTCGTAGGATAAGGGGTTCAATGCCTTTGAGAGTCTCCGTTTCCCTCCCGCCAGAGAAAGCCAGCCAGGTACTCCAGCACCCGCTCTCTCAGCGCGCGCATCTCCGTACCTCAGCTTTTTGCAGCTCCTCTGGGTCTCCGTGAGCCCCTCTCTTTCCTTCTATTTGTAGAACTTCCACTCAGCCAGCTTTTCTGTGGTTCTGGATGATGTCTGTTCTGTCTTTTAGTTGTAGTTTTGAGATTGTTGTGCGAGGCAGCAGTGTAGGTGTTTACCTATGCCGCCATCTTGGATTCCTCCACCTGTAAGTGTCTTTGTTCAAGAGTCACATACAGCGAGGGAGAATCAGATTGGCCTAGTTTGGATCACACACTTATATACAGAAGTGATGGTGAGAGAGTCTTTATGAGGGTTGGAGGGTGTTGCAATTTCCAATCACTCTAGACCCTGTGAGGTACGGAGAATGATAGTTCTTTAAAGGAAAGGATGCCAGATAGATTTTGTAGAATCTTTGGGAATAGAACTGTTGTTTGCATATTGAGCTAGTGGAAACAGTGACAGGGATTTTGTAGTGAGGAGTTGTAGAGGCACTCTAGTCTTTTTTAAACAAGGTGTATCATTATTCTTCCTTTCCCCTTTCCTGGACATGAGATTTTAAAAGATGCTGTCTGCCAAACAAAGCATATTTCTTTCCCCATTTTTATGGATCAAAGACATCTTAACTGTAATTTTGATTCTAACTAAATAATATGATTCTAGCTAAAAGAAAAAGAACTAGTATTCTAGTGTGACTCTGAGCTTTGCCTTGAGAAAATGTTTATTTTCTACTAGGCTTTTGGAAATAACCAAATAAGCTCACAGATCTTCAATTATGTCTGTGCTATTTTTTGTAGGACAAGATTTTTTTCACAGGAGTTAGTGGAATGTTACTGGGGATCAGGGAGTTTTTAGTTACAACTTAGTAGACATGACATGGGAGGCCAGGTGGCATCAGACTTTTGTCTAAACCATTTCAAAAGTCAGGTCAATATAAAATAGTTGGTATTTCCTTTTTGCTTTTACATAAACCCAATGAGAGATATATTCATTCTGTTCTTTTAGATATTTTTTTAATTAAATCTTTATAATTCAGATTATTACATTTGTTTTTCTTTTTTCCCCTCCATAGCACCCCTCCACCCAGCTCCCATCTTTCCCTCCCTCCCGTTGACCTCATCCATAGGTGTATGATTTTTGTCCAGTCTCTCCCTGTATACCCCTCACCCCTTTCCCCCTGAGAATTATCAGTCCACTCCCTTTCAATGCTCCTGATTCTAGTATATTCACCAGTTTATTCTGTTGATCAAATTTTTAATTCACTTAATTTTTAGATTCACTTGTTGATAGATACGTATTTGTTGTTCATAATTTTTTGACTTTAATCTTTTTCTTCTTCCTCTTCTTAAAGAGTACCTTTCAGCATTTCATATAATACTGGTTTGGAGTTGATGAACTCCTTTAGCTTTTTCTTCTCTGTGAAGCTCTTTATCTGCCCTTCAATTCTGAATGTTAGCTTTGCTGGATAGATTATTCTTGGTTGTAGGTTCTTGCTATTCGTCACGTTGATTTTTTCTTGCCACTCCCACCTGGCCTGCATCGTTTCTGTTGAGAAATCAGCTGACAGTCGTATGGGTGCTCCCTTGTAGGTAATGAACTGTTTTTCTCTTGCTGCTTTTAATATTCTCTCTTTGTCTTTTGCTCTTGGTATTTTAATTATGATGTGTCTTGGTGTGGTCCTCTTTGGATTCCTTTTATATGGGGTTCTGTGTGCTTCCTGGATGTGTAAGTCTATTTCTTTCACCAGATGTGGGAAGTTTTCAGTCATTATTTCTTGAAATAGGTTTTCAGTATCTTTCTCTCTCTCTTCTGGCACTCCCACAATTCTGATGTTGGTACGTTTGAAGCTGTCCCAGAGTCTCCTTACATTATCTTCACATTTTTGGATTCTTTTCTCTTCTTGCTTTTTCAGTTGAATGTTTTCTGCTTCTTTATATTTCAAATTTTTGACTTGATTCTTGCCTTTCTCTAGTCTGCTGTTAGGACTCTGTATAATATTTTTTATTTCAGTCAGTGAATGTTTCATTTCTAGTTGGTCCTTTTTCATCTTTAGTTGGACCTTTACTGTCTCTAGTTGGCTCTTTTGCATCTCCTCTTGGGACTTGATAAATTTATCCATCTTTTCTAGCATATTCTTGAAAAACCTTATAAGCGTGGTTTTGAACTCTATATCCAGTAGTTTTTTTTCCTCCATTTCTTTTGTTTGTGGTCCCTTCCCTTGTCTCAGCATTTTCACTATGTCGGGGAAACTTCTGTGTTGGATTCAGCCTTATAATGCCAGACTTGCAAAGCCACAGAAGCCTCTGTTGAGCTTGGGATGGGTGGAGTCTCAGGGCTTAAGGGACCGCCTTGCCTTCCAGTTGGCCACGCCCTCAATGGCTCCTGAGTCTCACATGACTGGGTAATCCCTGGAGCGGTCCTTGTGCGCACCCCGCAGTGCTTCTAGACTGCTCCCTTTCTGGCTTCCCTGCACTCTAGGACCACACGAGTCTAGGTCTCCAGGGTTTCGCTCGAAACAGGGGCTTAGTGGAGTCAGAAGTGGCACAGTTGGGAGGGTCTGTCTCCCACCCACTCGAGAAAGTCAGCGGCACAATCAGCAGTCTGTCCTTCACGCAGTGCCGTGCGCGCCGCCACCAGCCCTCTGATCTTTTGCGACTCCCCTAAATTCCGTGCACCTTTCCCTTTTCACAGTCCAAACTCACCCTGTATGAGTTTCGGCTGGATCTGGGGTTTAGTGTCGTAGGATAAGGGGTTCAATGACGTTGGGAGTCTCTGTTTCCCTCCCGCCAGAGAAAGCCAGCCAGGTACTCCGGCACCCGCTCTCTCCATGTGCGCGTCTCTGTACCTCAGCTTTTTACAGCTCCTCTGGATCTCCGTGAGCTCCTCTCTTTCCTTCTAGCTGTAGAACTTCCACTCAGCCAGCTTTCCTGTGGTTCTGGATGATGTCCGTTCTGTCTTTTAGTTGTAGTTTTGAAATTGTTGTGCGAGGTAGCAGTGTAGGTGTTTACCTATGCCGCCATCTTGGATTCTCCTAGATATTTAAAAATTACTTTGCTGAGTGAATCTTCAAGTCCTTTAGTTAAATATATCAGCCATT
>JAAGEH010000135.1:11909564-12005303 GCA_011751065.1 Lasiurus cinereus | reverse complement strand
ACAGTTATTTTCTATTTATAATAGATAGCTACTTGAGGATAAGTGTCTTGTATTTCTGTTTAATAAAGGAAACCGAGCATCTCTCACCTATATCTGTTAACCAAATCTGGAGGATTCTATTCTATTTAATATATTGAGCTGAGACGCTTTAGCTCGACTTCATCTTTTTGAAAGGTTCATTGTGTTGTAATTGACAATACAGTAAGGTGTAAACAAACATTTAAAGTGTACAATTGAAAAAATTTTGATACATGTATACAACTGGAAAACTATCACCAGAATCAAAATAGTGAAGATACTCATCATCCCTCAAAATTTTCTCACAGCCCTCTGTTAGCTTTCCCTCTACACCCCCAAATAATTACTGATCTTATTTCAGATACCATAAGTTAGTTTACATTTAATAGAATTTTATATAAATGGAATTATGTAAATATGACTGTCTAAAGATATGGCTTCTTTCATTCAGCATAATTATTTTGAGATTAATTTATGTTGCATATACAAAAAGGATTCATTTATTTTTTATTGCTTAGTATTATTACATTGCATAGTATAGCATAATTTATGCTTGTCCATTCATCTATTGATAGACATTGTAGTTGTTTCCAGTTTTGGGCTATTACAAGTAAAACTTCTACGAACATTTATTTACAAGTCTTTGTATAGATATATATTTTATTTTACTTTTGGTAAATACCTAGAGGGGAATGCCTAGATTGTATAGTAGGTATATATTTTTAAGAAACTTTCAAACTATTTTCTAAAATAGTTGTATCATTGTATATTCCTACCAGCAGTGCATTAGACTTTCAGTTCTTTCACATCCTTGTCAACACTTTGTATGGTCAGTTTTCTTAATTCTAGCCATTCTGATAGTATAGCTATCTAATAGTGGTATTACTTTGTATTTACCTGATAATGTTTTCATGTACATGTATTGCCATTCATTTATATTCTTTGGTAGATTATCTATTCAAATCTTTTGTCTATTTTAAAAATTGTGTTGCTTGTTTTCTTATTGTTGAGTTTTAAAAGTTTTTATATACTCTGGATATAAATCCTTTATGAGATATATGTTTTGCAAAGATTTTTTCCCAGTCTGTTGCTTGTTTTTGTTTAAATATATTTTTATTGATTTCAAAGAGGAAGGAAGGAGAGAGAGATACTAATATCAATGGTGAGAGAGAATCATTGATCAACTATCTCCTGCATGCCCCCCTACTGGGGATAGGATCCCGAAATCTGGGCATGTGCTCTGACGAGGAATTGGTTAGGATCTCTTAGTTCATAGGTCAATGCTCAACCACTGAACAATACTTGCTGGGCTCTGGCTTATTTTTATCATTCTCATAACTGTGTCATTTGAAGAACAGAAAGTTTTAGTTTCTCTTCCAGTTTATCAGTTGTTATTATTATTTTTAAGTATATTTTATTGATTTTTTTACAGGGAGGAAGGGAGAGGGATAGAGTTAGAAGCATCGATGAGAGAGAAACATCTATCAGCTGCCTCCTGCATACTCCCTTCTGGGTATGTGCCTACAACCAAGGTACATGCCTTTGACCAGAATTGAATCTGGGACCCCTGAGTCTGCAGACCGACTGAGCCAAACAGGTTAAGGCTATCAGTTGTTATTTTATGATTCCTGCTTTTGGTGTCATATATAGGAACATTTTTTCTAACTCAAGGTCACATAAACATTTTCTCTTGTTTCCTCCCAGAACTTTTGTAGTTTTAGGTTTTACATTTAGCCTATGATCTGCTTTGAATTAATTTTTGTATATGGTGTTAAGTATGGATCCCAGTTCTTTTTTCTGCTAATGAATGTCCCAATTGTTCTAGAACCATTTGTTGAAAATTCTGTTCTTTCTTTACGCATTACCTTGAACCTTTTGTCAAAAATCTGTTATGTATATGAGTATGAGTTTACTTCTGGACTCTCTTTTCTGATTTACTGATCTATTTGTCTGTCTGTATGTAAAAACCAATAGCATATTGCTTACAATAGGCTTATATTAATTCTTTCAGTTAGGTAGTGTTAGCCCTCTAGCTTCGTGTTTTCTTTTTCAAAGTTGTTTTGGCTGTTTGTCTTTGAATCAGCTTGTTGATTTCTACAAAAAGCCACCTGGGTTTTTATTGAAAATATATTCAACCTATAGATCAGTTTAAGAGAACTGATATTATAACAATATTGAGTTTCCTGATCCATGAACAATATACATACCTCTCTTCATTTATTTAAGAGTTATACTTTTTCTCAGTAATATTTTATAGTTTTTAGTGTATGGGTCTTTCATATCTTTTTTCAGATTTATCTCTAACTATTTAATAAGTTTTGATGCTATTATAAGTAGTATTTTCAAAAATTGTGGTATACGTGAGAGGCAGGGTCTACCAGATGACTGGGCTTGAACTTTGTCTCCAATGGTGGGTCAGAGTGATCTGGTTGATCAGTTGTCTGTGGAGATGAGAGATTGAAGACAAGGGAATAACTATTGAAGGGAAGGAAGGGGGAGGGCGGGAGGTGGATCTAGGGGCCGGGCCAAAGAGCAAATAAATGTTGACAGGGTTTATATTAAAAAAAATTGTGGTATAATCTGCATAAGATACAATTTACCATGTAAATGATATTTTTAAAATTGATTTCAGAGAGAGGAAGGGAGAGGGAAAGAGAGATAGAAACAATGATGAGAGAGAATCATCAATCAGCTGCCTTCTGCACAACAGCTACTGGGGACCAAGCATGCAACCCAGGCATGTGCTCTGATTGGGAATCAAACCATAATCTCCTGGTTCATGGATCAATGCTCAATCACTGAGCTACACCAGCCAGGCATAGTTTTCTTTTAAAACATATTATTATATCTTGTCTCATAGAACTTTACAAAAATATATTTCCATTTCTTCCCTCTGAAGTCATTTGTATGACTGCCTCATTTGTTTACTCTCTCTCAAAGATTACTGTCCATTGCAGGCTGATCTCCAGTGTCTTGAAAACCATTATTTTATATGTTTTGTCCTTTTTTTTTTATAGTTTCAGGAGGGGGATGATAAATTCCATTCTTGTTACTTCATCTTATCCTGAAGCAGAAATCTTAGCTTAGTCATCTTCTGCATGGATGCTTTCATACTATTCTTCTTGGCTCAATCTAGCTCTATTGCAATCTATTTTATAACTGGTTCCAAAGACATATTTCTAAAATAAATATCTAACTAAGTCTCTGCTTACATTTTTCAGAGGCTTCCGATTTTCTTTTTCTTTTTAAATAATGAAACAAACATGCTAGGATACCAAATTTCTGGTTGGGAGAAATATTCTTAAATTGAACTTGCACAAATAAAGATATTGCTAAAGATGTTACAAGTAAATTACAGTGTAATCACAATATAGTAATTATGTTATTTTGACAAGATAAATATTGGTTTCCTATTGTTCAGGTAACACTTAAGTTTGTGTAGAACTTATAGTAAAGCTTAGATCACAATTGCTGTCTCATTTGGGATTCAATAAAATAAGCTACTGCAAGCTCAGTAGTTAATGATAAAATAAATTATTACAGAAAATGACATTGCTTTTTTTTTTCATGTTTATCCCTGATATGTCAGAGCATTGAAATTAAATGTCCATTTGTAATCTCAAAATAAATTAACCTCAGTTGGGTAAAAAAAAAAAAAAAGAACAATGTGTGCATATAAAGAAAAGTCTGGCCATCTTCTTTTATAACTTAAAAGTTTCCTTATGTCATTCTGATACACCAAGGTTGCGGGGTTTGATCCCTGGTCAAAGCACATACAGGAATCAACCAGTGAATGAATAAATTAAGTGTAACATCAAATCTATGTTTCTCTCTCCCCTGCCCTCTCCTACTTTCTCAAAAAACAAAATATTTCTTTATATTGTGATATTGTG
Source organism: Lasiurus cinereus (assembly GCA_011751065.1). Classification (NCBI taxonomy): domain Eukaryota; kingdom Metazoa; phylum Chordata; class Mammalia; order Chiroptera; family Vespertilionidae; genus Lasiurus; species Lasiurus cinereus. Next base: position 12,001,392 of record JAAGEH010000135.1, on the reverse strand, counting down.
GTTCTTCACATTGGCCCCCAAATTTCTGTTTCTCTACTATGATTTGTACAAACATGCTTGCATGAAAAGAAAAACAATTAACTGAATATCTTCTATATACTAGGCATTGTGCTAGATTAGTTAACCTAGGAGACCTATGTTTATTTCTGTGACTCACATTTTTTTGTTTGTTTTGTTAATCCTCATCTGGGGATATTTTTTTCCCATTGATTTTTAGAGAGAATGCAAGGGAAGAGGAGATAGAGAGACAGAGAGACACACATTGATTGATTGCCTCCTGTACTCACCCTGACCAGGCCTGGGGAATTGAGTTTGCAATTGAGGTATGTGCCCTTGACTGGAATTGAATCCACAACCCTTCAGTCAGAGGGCCGATGCTCCAACCACTGAGCAAAACTGCCCAGGGCTCATTTACTTTCTTATTTTCTATTATTCTATCACATCTCTTTCTCTGTAGCTGCACTGATTTATCAGCAGTTACTATAATATGTTATTTTCTTTTATTCCTTGATGCTTTCATATATATTGTTCCCACTGCCTTTCCTCCTTTTTTGATCTAGTTAAATCCTACTTGACAATTAAGACTCAACTTAAGTATCCCCTTCATTAGGAAATCTTCCCTGGAAACCACAGTGTAGATTAGGTGCCACCTTCTTTGCTCCCATAGCCCCTTATTCTTATCTCATTGTAGCACTAACACATTAACTACAATAATCTGTTCCCCTGCCTGTTTTCCCACCAAACTGCTTGAGAGCATTACCTTAAATGATTCTACTAGAGGTGGTGCATGAAATTTGTGCACTTGGGGCCGGGGGAGGGGGGTTGGGTCCCCTCAACCTGGCCTGCGGCCTCTGACAGTCCAGGACTCCTTGCTAGCTGTTCACTGTTCCTTAGTGCAGCTGCTGTTCTTGCCAGCCATGAGCCTGGCTTCTGGATGAGGGGTGCTCCTGTATTGAGCATCTGCCCCCTGGTGGTCAGTGCACATTATAGCAACTGATCATTCTGGTCATTCTGCCGTAATGGTCGCTTAGGCTTTTATTATATAGATACCCCAACACTTAGCATAGGGCCTGGTTCAGAGTAGGGATGTTCAGAGTAAGGCACAGAAAGATTAAGTAACTTGCTAATAGTTTTTCATCTAGTAAGTGGTAGATACCAAATTCAAACCAAGGCACCTGATTCAAAGGCCCACATTATTATTATTATTTTTTAAATAAATCTTTATTGTTCCGATTATTACAATTGTTCCTCTTTTTCCCCCCATAGCTCTTCTCCACCTGGCTCCCACCTTACCCTCTGCCCTTACTTCCCACCCAATGTCCTCATCCATAGTTGTATGATTTTTGTCCAGTCTCTCCCTGCACCTTCCTCCCTCACCTCTTTCCCCCTGAGAATTATCAGTCCACTCTTTTTCTATGCCCCTAATTCTATTATATTCACTTGTTGATAGATATGTATTTGTTGTTGATAATTTTTACCTTTACTGTTTTCTTCTTCTTCCTCTTCTTAAAGAATACCTTTCAGCATTTCATGTAATACTGGTTTGGTGAACTCCTTTAGTTTTTTCTTATCTGTGAAGCTCTTTATTGCCCTTCAATTCTGAATTGTAGCTTTGCTGGGTACAGTAATCTTGGTTGTAGGTTCTTGCGATTCTTCACTTTGAATATTTCTTGCCACTCCTATCTGGCCTGCATAATTTCTGTTGAGAAATCAGCTGACAATCATATGGGTGCTCCTTTGTAGGTAATTAACTGTTTTTCTCTTGCTGCTTTTAATATTCTGTCTTTGTCTTTTGCTCTTGGTATTTTAATTATGATGTGTCTTGGTGTGGTCCTCTTTGGATTCCTTTTGTTTGGGGTTCTGTGCGCTTCCTGGACTTGTCTTATTTCTTTCACCCGGTGGGGGAATTTTCAGTCATTATTTCTTCAAATAGGTTTTCAGTATCTTGCTCTCTCTCTTCTTCTGGCACCCCCATAATTCAGATGTTGGTACACTTGAGATTGTCCCAAAGGCTCCTTACACTATCTTCACATTTTTGGATTCTTTCTTCTTTTTTCTTTTCCAGTTGAGTGTTTTGTGCTTCTTTGTATTTCAAATCTTTGACTTGATTCTTGCAATCTTCTAGTCTGCTGTTAGGTCTCTGTATATATATATTTTTTATTTCAGTCAATGTATGTTTAATTTCTAGTTGGTCCTTTTTCATCTCCTCTTGTGTCTCGCTAAATTTATCCATTTTTTCTAGGAAAACCTTATAAGCGTGGTTTTGAACTCTATATCCAGTCATTTGTTTTCCTCCATTTCTTTCATTTGTGATCTGTTCTTTTGTCTCCACATATTTCATGGCTTCTCTAAGTTGGTAGAGTAGCTTTGTGTGCTAGGTGTCCTATGTGGCCCAGTAGCTCTGCCTCCCCAGTTACCTGAGGTGGACACTCTTGGTGCACCCCTTTGTGAACTGTGTGTACAGTCTTGTTGTAGTTAATTCTTAATTGGTGTTGGTATCACTGGGGGGAATTGACCTCCAGGCCAATTGGTTGTGAGGATCAGCTGTGTCTGCGCATGTGCGCTTGCCTCCAGACCTCTGCCTTTCTGGTTCCCCTGTGTTTCCGTGTGCTCTAGGGACCCGTATGAGTCTGGGTCCCCAGGGTCTCACCTGAAACTGGGGTTCAGTGCAGATGGTCCTGGATTTCAGTAGTGTTGGGAGGTTCTGTTTTTCTCCCACTAGAGAAAGCCAGTGGAACAATCAGCAGTCAGCACTCTGTGTGCACACTTTCGCATGTACTTTGGCATGCACTTTTGCACTTTCACGCGCCCCTAGACCTCTGCCTTTTGTGGCTCCCCTAAGTTTCCCTGCACTCCTTCCTTTTGACAAAAGTACATACTCCCTCATATGAGTCTTGTCTGGAACTGGAGTTCTATGCATTCAGAAGTGGGGCTCAGTGCAGTTGGGATTTTCCATTTCCCTCCCGCTAGAGCAGTGGTTCTCAACCTTTCTAATGCCACGACCCTTTAATACAGTTTCTCATGTTGTGGTGACCCCCCAACCATAAAATTATTTTTGTTGCTACTTCATAACTGTAATTTTGCAACTGTTATGAATCGTATCTGTGTTTTCCAATGGTCTTAGGCGACCCCTGTGAAAGTGTTGTTCGACCACCAAAGGGTCGCCACCCACAGGTTGAGAACCGCTGCGCTAGAGGAAGCCAGCCAGACCCTCCTCCGCCTGTACTCTCCACGAGAGTGTCTCTGTACCTCAGCTTTTTATAGTTCCTCTGAGACTTCGTAAGTCCCTTTCTTTACTTCTAGTTGTGGAATTTTCACTCAGCCAGCTTTCCTGTGGTTCTGGATGGTGTCCGTTCTGTCTTTTAGTTGTAATTTTGAAATTGTTGTGCGAGGCAGCATTTTAGGTGTTCACCTATGCTGCCATCTTGGTTTCTCTCTCACAAGTATTATTATTATTTTTAATCCTTACCTGAGGATACATTTTTATTGAGAGAGAGAGAGGGAGAGGTAGAGAGACAGACAGACAGACAGATATTGATTGGATGTGCAAACACATCCCGACCAGGGAGCTAACCCACAACCTAAATATGTGTCCTGACCAGGAATCAAACTAGCAACCTTTTGGTATATAGGGAGATGCTCCAACTAATCAAGCCACTTGGCCAGGTCCAAAGCCCACATTCTTAATCACTGTGTTGTATATGACTAATTGACCAAAAGGCTGACAGAGTGACCAACTAACAGCAGTATGAAGGAGAGGTAAAGTAAACACTGGCAATCTTCCTGTCAGACATAGCTCTTTTTGGACTTTGAAACCATAAAAGTAAGTAAGGACTTCATCTGGAGGCACCAGTGATCTATTAGGCGAAAGAGATACTGATTCAACAGCCCATTTCTTATTCCTTCTTCTTTCTCTGTCAAGATCAGGGATTGGCTAAGGCAAGGATCTGTCCTGACATATCCCTGGAGATACGGATATAGCTCAAGTGCTAGGGAGTAATAGTTACTGCTCCATCTGCTGGAATGCCCTTCCTTCAATTATTCAGATGGCTCATACCTTTATTTAATTTTCTGCCCAAATCTTACCTCATCAGACAGGGCTTTCCTGATTAGAACTGATGTAGCATTGCTCTTAATCCTTTATTTTATCCTGCTGTATTTTTCTTCACTGTACTTATCACTACCCAACATTTATTTGTTAATAAATGTTTAGTTTGTCTCTCTCCACCAGAGTATAAGAACCAAAAATCTGTGACTTTATTTTGTATATTGTTATATTCCTAGCTTCTAGAGTAGTGCCTGGCAAGTAGTAGTAAGTGCTTAACTATGTCTCCTTCCCAATGTATAAATGACTTTGGAGTGTGATCCCACCAAGTTTCAAGGATTTTCATTTGGCCTCAGTAATACCACTCTCTTGTCCCTGTATATAACCCTTGAACTCCAAATAAATTCTGTGTTCTCTGAACAGACCCCACACTTAATAATTCTGTATCTTAGCTTGTGTTTCCTTTCTCTAATGGGCCTACATTTCTGTCCACCAAGATTCTGACCAGTCCTCAACATCTGTCTCTTTTTGAATGAATATCCTATCTAATAAAAGAGTAATGTGCAAATTGACCATACCTCCACTAAGCCCACAAGCCACGCCCACCAGTCCATCAGGAGTGAATATGCAAATTAACCCAACCAAGATGGCTGTGGCCATGGAGCAAGCAGGAGGCTTAGGTTTCCCTGGCAATGGAGGGAGCCAAGCTTCCTGCATACCCTGGCCGGCCCAGGCCTCTGCTCAAGGCTACAAAGTTTCAATTATAGAAGATAAATAAATCTCAATAGAAATGGTGGCAGCCACGGAGCTGGAGAGAGCAGGAGGCTTGGGTTGCCTTGGAGATGGAGGAAGCCAAGCTCCCACAGCCCTGGCCTGCCTTGGCCTCTGCTCAAAGTTATAAAGTTTCAATTATAGAAGATAAATAAATCCCAGATACCAGGGCCTCCGTTTTGGTCACCCGGGGGCTTTGCTAGCCTGCAAATCACCACAGGCCTCTTTCCCAGGCTGCTCCATGGCCCAAGGGAACCCCCATCCTGATCTGGGACACTGTTCAGGATCAACCAGCTGGCCCCCACCCATGCAGCAGGCATCTTTCCTATCTAATAAAAGAATAACATGCAAATTGACCATCACCCCAACACACAAGATGGCTGCCCCCATGTGGACACAAGATGGCCACCACATGATGGCCAGAAGGGAAGGGCAGTTGGGAGGGATCAGGTCTTCGAGGGAGGGCAGTTGTGGGTGGTCAGGCCAGCAGGGGAGGGCAGTGAGGGGTGACCATGCCAGCAGAGGAGGGAAGTTGGGGGAGGGTAGCCTGCAGGGAAGGGCAGTTGGGGGGACCCAGGCCTGTAGGGGAGAGCAGTTGGAAGGATCAGGCCTGTAGGGGAGGGCAGTTAGGGGCAAACAGGCTGACAGGGAATGGTTAGGGAGTGATAAGGCTGGCAGGCAGAAGTAGTTAGGGGCAATCAGGAAGGCAGGCAGGCGAGCAGTTGGGAGCCAGCAGTGCTGCATTGTGAGAGGGAGGTCCAACTGCCCATTTAGGCCCAATCCTACCAGACATTCCTCGAGGAGTCCCAGATTGGAGTGGGTGCAGGCCTGCCCCCCCATGCACAAATTTCATGCACCAGGCCTCTAGTGAAGAAATAATTACTACTGAATTTATATTAAATCCTAGGCATTTTCAGACATATGAGTTCATTTATTTCAACAACTCTGGGAGATAGGTATTGTTAGATAGTAAGCTTCCTGGGGGTAGGGAATCTCTGTTCTCAGTGCCTGGCACAAAGTAGTACAAAATAAATGTTTTTGAATGACTGAATGAATATTTTATAAAAGGGGAATTGAGACTGGTTAAGTGATTTATCCCAGCTAGTCCATGGCACATAGGATAGAAATCAGGGTCTTGTGATTTAAAGTCTAGTACTTGTTCTAATATATTCTACAATAACAAGTAGTGTTGTAAAATGCCCAGAGATTTGTCAATCCTGAATAACTTCATTTTTTTTGTGGTTATCTAAGAATAAAACATGAGGTTTTACTCATTTAATATAAACATGTCTCTCAAATGGAAAAGACCCTTTCCTATCCACGCAACACAGATGGAGGCCAGGGTATTTGAGAAGCTAACTAAAAATCAATTATTGGGGTTTCCTATATATATATTTATCATATATATACACATATATATATGATAAATGTCTTTCCCCCCTATTTACTTCCATAAGAAATCTGTCAGGAACCACACCAAAACTACAACTAAAAGACAAAACAACTATCCCCCAGAACCACAGGAAAGCTGGCAGAGTGGAAGTTCTACAACTAGAAGGAAAGAAAAAAGTGCATTCAGACTAGGTAGGACATGCAGAGGCTCAAAAAGGCAGAGATACAAAGGCTCAGAAAGGCAGAGGTACAGAGACACGTGCGAATTGAGCTGGCGTGCACTGTTGATTTTCAATTGGGAGGGAGTTACAAGTTCCCAACTCTCTGAACTCCAGTTTCTGGCAAGATTCTGGGGACCCAGACTCATACAGAGAGAAACTGGACTGTCTGCCATTGGGTCAGAAAGGGAGGGTGGCTCTCTTGCAGAGTTGCGCACTGGAATCATTGTTTACTGTGCTGGGGTGCAGGACACAGGACATTGAACAGAACTCGGCAGAGAGGGCTGACTGGCAGCCATTGCTGTTTGCCAAGTCCTAGCCTAGTGATTCCCGAGACACCACCCCGCCCAATTTACAAATCCACCCAGCTGTGTGGTGACTTTTGCATATGAATGGCCTGCCCTCTGGCAACTTAACCTAACAAATTGCACCTGGGTCAGATAACTCCAAAACTTCCAAACTCCAAGCAAAGAGGAGAAATCGGCAAATCTCCCTGTAGCTCCTGCTGGGTGGCCTCAGACACTAGCTAACTTGCACCTCCTTGGAGATCCAGGAACCAGTGTACCTAGAGGTCAGTGTGAGAAGACACCAGATTTCAACTCACATACATAAGTGACACACTCAAGAGACAGACTTGGTGAGCACCAAAGCCCCACTGAAGCAAGTTCTGCCCCATAGGGGTGTCTCCAGCACAGCAGTTCTTCCATTAATAGACACAGCTAATCCTCACAGTTAATTGCCCTGAGCTCAATTCCTCCCAGTGTACCAATAGCAACCAAGGCTTAACTACAAGAAGACTGTGAACCCAGCCCACAAAGGGGTACACCAAAACCTCAGGTGGTTGCAGAGGCGGAGCTACTGGGCTCTAAGGACAACTAGCACAAAAAACCACTCCATCAACACCGGGAAGCTGCCAAAATGCAGAGACCAAGAAACATGTCACAAATGAAAGAAATGGAGGAAAGCAAATGATTGGACATAGAGTTCAAAACCACATATTTAAGGATACTCAAGAATCTTCTACAAACCACCGACAAACTTATTGAGAACTCTGAGAAACTGATTCATAAAAAGGTGTTCATATAATGGCAGTGTGTGCTCAAAGTGTAGCAGGTAGATTTTTGCCATTAAATATAGGGGTTAGCCTTCTCTGATTCTGTGTAATGTTGTTGTTTTTCCTAAAGATGTAGTCTTTGATCTCTCTAGGGGCCACATGGACAGGTTCAGGGGGATGAGAGATTGATCATAGACTACCTCTGGTTTGAATATCCTACTAGTATTTGGACATGTGATTCATTTGGAGCCTTTATCTGAACTAAGTTCTCCTCGCCTTTCACTGACAGCCACAGCCTCTCTGTACCTGCTATTGCCTTCTTCCTCACTTTGGCCCAGAGAAACTTCTCATTTTTTCTTCTGGAATGAGAAAACATTTTAATTATTAGATACTTGAACCGTAGGGACAAAGGACTCTGATTGTATCTCAACTTGACTATTCAGTGAGCTCTTCATGCTGGGACATGGGTTGCTATCTGACAAGAATGCAGCCCATCCTGGCTTATTTTATTCAAACTGCAGTGACTCTGGTTGGACAACACCATGCTGCCACATGCACCTAGGTAGGGCATCTGCCTAGGTAACAGAATGATATGTTGAACACAGAAAACAAAAACTAAAACCAACTGCCTTGAGGTTTGGCCTGGCATTTTGAACCATTATCCTTTTCCCTATAGCTTAGCTCTATAGTGCTGAGTATGTTCAGAGTTGTTCCTTGCTGGATTGCAGTGACCCTCTTATAAACCCTCTGCCTCACTTAATGTAGTGTTTAGAACAGTGGTTTTCAGTTGAGGAGCAATTTTGTGCCCTAGGGAACATTTGGCAGTATCTGGACATTTTTGAGAGCTTGTTTAGAGGTTCTAGCAGGGGAGCACAGCTATCCTTGATAGAAGACCAGACCTCTCCTTGTTCGTCTTCTTCGATGGAGCCTGCAGTTTTGGGAGGGACACACCTGGATCGGTGAGGGAGGAGGGGGACACCTGTCTAGCCAGCCAGATCAGCCAAATCAACCCTGGCGATCAATAGGGTGACAGATGTCGCAGCCAGGTCACCCTCACATCCAAGGAGACATCTTTGATAGTCATGGCTGACCGCATGTAATTGGCATCTAGTGAGTAGATGCCAGGGATATTGATAAACATCTTACAATGCACAGGCTAGCCCCCCACAATAAACAAGTATCCTGTCCATAATGTCAATGGTGCAGAGACTTGAGAAACCCTGGTCTGGAGTGACTCCTGCCTGTCTCCACTGCAGGGTAGGTACAGATAGAGGAGTTCCTGCATGCCAAAGGTCTGTGCTCAGGCTTGTATCAAGGTGTCCTCCCAGTAGACAAAAGGCCTTTGTAACACTACTGGCCTCAGGCCTTTCTAGCAATAAAAAAGTGGACTTCTTTCCACTCCACATGCCCAGCAAAAAGGCCCCTTTGTCCTGGATAGGGTTGAGCTTTCTTGGCAGCCATGGCAGGAGTGTGTTGTTCTCTGTACTTTACAGGCTAGCACTTGTCTGCCTGCCTCATGTCTGTGTGTCACTCTACTACGCCTTTATTACTGATACTCCAAACCATAGTAAATGGTCAGATTTGTAATGTGTGTGGCTATATATTCACTTCAGGAATAATAGCTAGTACACTCTACTTTCTGTAATGCTTCTATAATCCCAGCTCTGTCATCCCTCCTTTTCCAAGCCCTAGGATTTGAACATATCTCTTAGAAATTAATTATTCTCTTCTATACACAGTATTTTAGTCTGGGAATTAGAAATTTGACCACGCAATGACTAGGCACTCATCACTTAAACCTCTAGCATCTTGTCTTCTAGGATGTAGCCTTAGGGCATTATATCTACTTCATTTTGTCCCATGGCACCTTTTCCTTCTCACCTCTGGTGTCTCTGCAAATAGTCTAATCTACCTCCAAAGTCTATTGGCTTCAAAACTTTCCTCCTGAGCTCCAGTAGCTTCTTGAGAACATCAAGAGATTGGAGTATTTATGCCTTCAAATTTATTTGATTCAGGATATCTTTCTGAGGGTCTACAGTGCTAGGTTCCATTGTAGGGCAAATAGGAGAATAAAGGGACAGGGCCCAGCCGTCTAACTTCTCTCTTATGTGAGAGTGACAGAAACAACCTAAGATCTCAGGTGTGTCTATCAGAGGAATGCCTTCTTTTTTTTAAACAAGTGTTTCAGAAGTTAACCACCTACACGAATGGTATGTTAGTATAAGGAACTGCTGTTTAGCCCATAGTCAGAATGTTTCTGGAAGTTCTCACTTAGGGTAGTTATTCTTTGAGTAAATTCTTATTAATGCCACTGTATATGAAGCTCTATTTTAGAGACAATGAGGGGAGCAAAAATGAATGGGACTAATTATTATAGGGAAATTAGACAGCATTCTAATGAAAGACAGTTTTTTATAATGATAGGAATCTTTTTTGTGTGTGTGTGCTGAACTGGTGAGCTAATAATAGGAATCTTAAGCAAGGAGGATGATAAAACTCACCATCTCATTCAGCTATGAAACTTTTTAGGCTTCTTACTGCTCCAGTAGTTTTCAGAATTTGTATATTGAGGAATGTACAAATTTCTTTTAAGGGAAATAATTTATCTCAGACCCAAAATGCTAGCTTAAATTATTCTTACTATAATGTTAGTTAAATGTATACATATATAAAATGAGGTTTAAGTTGCTATATAAAATTTGTATGCAAATATAAATAAAAATGAATTTATATATTAAATTAAAATGAACTTCACATCCAATAAAATGATACTTTTTACTGAAACTCAATTTGCTCCTGGCTCTTTAAGTTCAGCATGCCATTACTGTATGCCATCTGATGACTCAGTCCTCCCATCGTCTTTCTCTATTCATACTACTATGAAACTTGGATTTATATTATACATCATGATGTCATTTGACCTTCACTTGGTTCAAACTTATTCCTTGTATATTAAGTCCACTTCTATTCCTTTCTTTTAAGTTTGCTATCTATGTGTCTAAATAACACACACATATTACAATTATTTTAAAAGGATTATTTTTAAAATTACAACATTATACCCTGGCCAGGTGGCTCGGTTGGAGCAGTGGTTGGCAAACTGTGGCTCACGAGCCACATACGGTTCTTTGGCCCTTGAGTTTTTAGCAAAGGCTAGCTTAGGAGTACCCTACCTATATAGTTTAAGTTTAAAAAAATTTGGCTCTCAAAAGAAATTTCAATTATTGTACTGTTGATATTTGGCTCTGTTGACTAATGAGTTTGCTGACCACTGGGTTGAAGTATTGTCCCATATACCAAAAAGGTTGTGGTGCGATTCCCAGTTGATGTTTCTCTCTCATATTGATGTTTCTTTCTTTTTCTCTCCCTTCCTCTCTCTAAAAATCAATAAAAAATACACCATATGCCCTAGCTGGTTTGGCTTAGTGGATAGAGCATTGGCCTACAAACTGAAGGGTCCTGGATTTGATTCTGGTCAAGGGCACATGCCTGGGTTGTGGGCTTGATTCCCAGTAGGGGGCGTGCAGGAGGCAGCTGATCAATGATTCTTTCTCATCATTGATGTTTCTATCTCTCTCTTCCTCTCTGAAATAAAAAAAAAAACAACCCACACACCAATGTCCTTGGATAAGGATTTTTAAAAAAATCACATTATATATTGAGGAATGACTAGCTAGAGTGGCCACATAGGATGATGATGTGATTCACCATGTTGTTAGTGATCACTCAGTAATGATGTCATTTAGAATTAGCTTATGTTGTGATAGAACATTTTTTCAATCTGATTAAACAAAAGGGGAAATTAACTTGTTACACAAAATTTAAAAATCTGTGAATAGGGCTAACAACTTATGAACTGACTCAGGGTTTACGTGACATCATTTGGATCCATCTCTCTCTCTCTCTAATATCATATAGTATATGTAATTACAAAGGTGGGAAACAGTTGCAAATAAACAAAACAGAGTTTATTCTTGTATTGTTATTATCTATTTATTAATGTCTTTCTCCATACGAACAACTGTAAACTTATTTTTGCTCACCCCTGTGTATATACATAAATAAAAAGTAGAGTGGGTATTCCTTTTGTATGTAGGGTTTTAAGGGAGAATGAGATGTGAAGCACAAACATGTATAAATGTTAAGGTCAATGCTACCGTGACAGCAAATGCGAGTACTACTTGGTGTGCTGGAGTCATGGCTTTGCTGCTCTTTTCCCACAGTGTACAACTGGACCGTGGACGAGGTGGTGCAGTGGCTGATCACATATGTGGAGCTGCCTCAGTATGAGGAGACCTTCCGGAAGCTGCAGCTCAGTGGCCATGCCATGCCAAGGTCAGGAGGCAACTGGGTCCTCTCACTTGTAGTGTAGGGGTTGGGGTTAGCTTGCCTTCAGTTTACTATGGCCAGTTAAATGAGGTTACACCCTTTTCAGGGTAGAATCTATAGACATCTCCTCTTCTCACATCTACTGCACACTTGCCATAAAACAGATGGCTACTTAGAATCCATTCTTATTTAATATTTCTACCAATACTGGGAATAGTACTAATAGCTGCCATTTATTGAGTGCTTTGTACATGTTAGACACTCTACTTCAATACTTTTTATACAGTATTTCATTTAATTCTTATATCAAATCCTGTGGTGTTTCTTTTTGTTGCTCCTTTACACCCCCTCTCCTTAACCCAGCTATCTCTTTTGTTGCCTAGGAGTCTCTGGGGCTCTTTTAGCCTCCCCAGAATTATGCATATCAGTTAATCTACTCTAAAGAAATTGTACAGGGGTGGGGGCTGACCTCCAGAGGACCCAGCCTCCTCTCTGGAATGACTCCTCCAATAGCTATTTTGTCCTAACTTTGCCTTCTTTTCAGGCATAATATGCTAGGGCTTGAGGTGGGAGTGGGGAGAAGATGGAGTATTGCTTGGACTTCTTGTTATATCAAACTAGTGCCATATATCATTCAGTCATTAATCCATTTACTTATTCATTCAACTAATATTTACTGGGTACCTGCTGTGTGCCAAGTACTTGTGCTGGGTGCTGGGGATAAAGGTTATAACAACATGTTCTTGTTCTCAAAGGACTTATTGTCTGGTAAGTGCTGATTGTGTACATGTATATTCTGTCATTTTTGTGTAGGTGCATCTGGTTATGAACTTCAGCAAAGGGGGAAGGGGAGGGGAAAGCTATTGGAATGCCCACACATTGCAGTCTCCAGCCACAGAACTACTAGACACTGATGTCCAGGCCTAGCTGAGCTGGCTGTTCCCTCTTCTGCTGCCTGTAATCTTCTCTTCATAGTTTCTCCCTGCCCTGGAGAGAATAATAATCTTAATGTTTGTGCATCCTTTTATACAGTACTTTCTTACCTGTTATTTCAATTGATTCACACAGTTCTGGAAGGAAAGAATTACTGTGCCAACTTTTAACTGCACAAACTAAATTTCAGATATTTTATGATTTATCTAAGCTGGTAAGTGGCAGAGCTGGGATTTGAACCTAGGTCTGTCTGGTTCTAAGTGCCCTGCTTTGTTCACTGCTTCTTCCTCTTGCCCTATGCAGTTGAAGATGGATTTCTTGGAAGTATTCAGTTCAGTTCTATTTGACAAACTTTACCAAGCACCTACCATATGCCGTGGGCCCTGAGGACAAAGGCAAGCATTAGACCTCATATCTGCTTTTGGGAACTCCAGGTTTAATGGACTAAACAAGCAATTGAATAGATGATTGATCATGAAGCACCAGGATTTAGGTTTCTTTCTCATTTCCAATGGAAATAGTGGTAGTGCCTTGTGGATCACTGGAATGTTTCATCTTGAGGAATGACTATGCTTGTATTAAAACTAAAGCCTATGATAAGTCAGTTCTCTGGTCATGGTTTTACTTAGCCCTCCTGTGGCTAGGATTAGATCTAAGACCAGATTCAGCTAGGCTGGGCTTAGGAATAGAGGAAGCCAAGCTGTGGTACTCCAGTAACTGTGGGAAGCATGGAGCCTTCAGTGCAAAGCGTAGGGATGGTTCTAAGCTCATCACTAGGCAGCATGATACAATGGAAGGAATCCAGCAGATTTGAGTTTGTGTCTTGGCTTTGCTGCTTATTTGCTATGTGACTAGGCAAGTTACTCAACTCTAAGTCTCAGTTTTCACATCTGTCAAGTGGAGCTAATAATAGAACTGAGTTCTTAAAATCATGAGAAGTAAATTATGCATTGAATGTAGTGTCAGAACAGTACAAGATACACAGTAGTTGCTTACTAAATGTTAGCCGTATGTGGTTTTTATTTGTTTCTTAGCTTAGAAGTAGATAACAGTCAAATTCATAGGTTTCTTTGACAAATAGACTGTACAAAAAGATGACACTTGTTTTGCTCAGTCAGATGAAGTTCAGTCCACCTGGTAAAAGTGCTCTAAAGAGGGTCTGCAAGAATTCTCAGGTTTATAGGAAGTATTTGGTTTTACATAAGTTTACACAGAAGGAAACTGAAGCCTTTGGGGAGGGACTCAGCAGCTTATGATTGGACAAGTGAGTCATTCAATGATAGAGCTGACTCCCTCCACCCTACTGCCCATCAGTGTCTCCTTGCCTCTCTTGTAGGTGGACTCGATTGCTTCCCAGACTACAGAAGGAAGTAGCTGCTCCTGCATGCTCAGGCAGGAGTATAAACACACACTCTGATGTCAGAAGCTTCTTTTCTATTTGGGGAAATAAAGATACGCATTTGAAAAGAGCTCTAGCCCTAGTCATTTAGCTCAGTGGATAGAGCGTTGGCCTGTGGACAGAAGGGTCCCAGGTTCGATTCCTGGCAAGGGCACATGCCTGGGTTATGGGCTCAATCCCCAGTAGGGGGTGTGCAAAAGGCAGTTGATCATTGATTCTTTCTCATCATTGATGTTTCTTTTTCTCCATCTCCCTTCACACACACACACACACACACACACACATTTATATATATATATCCTATCTAATAAAAGAGTGATATGCAAATTAACCATCACTCTGCTACACCCACAAGCCATGCCCACCAGCCACGCCCACCAGCCAGTCAGGAGCAAATATGTAAATTATCCTCAACCAAGATGGCTGCGGCCACTGAGTGAGCAAGAGGGAGGCTTGGGTTTCCCCAGTGATGAAGGAAACCAAGCTTTCCACACACCCTGGCAGGTCCAGACCTCCATTCAAAGCTACAAAGTTTCAATTATAGAAGATAAATAACTCCCAACAGAAATGGCAGCAGCCATAGAGCTGGAGAGAGCAGGAGGCTAGGGTTGCCCCTGGCAATGGAGGAAGCCAAGCTTCTGCAGCCCTGACCTGTCTTATCCTCCACTTAAGGTTACAAAGTTTCAATTATAGAAGATAAATAAATCCCAACAGTAATGGCTGCCCTCAAGGAGCGAGCAGGAGGCTTGGCTCCACTCCAGGCTACAAATTTTCAATTGTAGAAGATAAATAAATCCCAGATACCAAGGGCTTTGCTTGGGTCACCAGAGGGTGTGGCCAGCCTGCAAACTACCACAGGCCCCTTGCCAAGGCCTCCCCATACCCCAAGGGAACCTCCACCCTGATCTGGGACACCTTTCAGGGAAAACCAGCTGACCCCTGCCCATGCCTCTATCCTATCTAATAAAAGAGTAATATGCAGATTGACCATCACTCCAACACAGAAGATGGCTGCCCCCATGTGGCCAAAGATCCTGCCTCCATGTGGACACAAGATGGCCACCACAAGATGGCCAGCAGGAGAGGGAAGTTGGGAGGGACCAGGCCTGCAAGGGAGGGCAGTTGTGGGTGATCAGACCAGCAGGGGAGGGCAGTTGGGAGGGACCAGGCCTACAAGGGAGGACAGATGAGGGTGAACAAGCCTGCAGGGGAGAGCAGTTAAGGGTGACCAGGCCAGCAGAGGAGGGAAGATGGGGTAATGGCCCTTCAGGGGAAAGCAGTAGGGGAGACCAGGCCTGCATGGGAAGGCAGTTAGGGGTGACCAGGCCTACAATGAAGGGCCGTTAGGGGCAAACAGATTGGTAGGGGAGCAGTTAGGCATCTATCAGGCTGGCAGGGGAGTGGTTAGGGGGTGATTAGGCTGGCAGGAAGAAGCATTTAGGGGCAAGCAAGAAGGCAGGCAGGTGAGCAGTTAGGAGCCAGCAGTCCTGGATTGTGAGAGGGATGTCAGACTGTTAGGATCAGGCCTAAACGGGCAGTCGGACATCCCTTGAGGGGTCCCAGATTGGAGAGAGTGCAAGCTGGGCTGAGGGACCCCCCCCCTTGCACGAATTTTGTGCACTGGGCCTCTAGTACAAATATAAAAGCATAATATGCAAATCAACCAGACAGCAGACTGACCAGTTGGCTGTGAGGCATACTGACCACCAGGGAGCAGATGCGCAACACAGGAGCTGCCTCCAGCCCACAGGCCCTGATCATCTGAGCCTGCTGGCCAACCTCTCAACCCTTTCCCTGGCTGGCAGGCTCTGATTGCCCGATAGGGAACCAGGAACCAGGGGTGGGTAGCAGTGGATGTGGGCAGTGCCAGGGCCCCAATTGCCCCACAGGTCACTCCACACACAGAGGGCGACTGGTGGCAGTGTTGGTGGCAGGGGGCAGGGCCAGCTGCAGGCAGCCAGGGAAGATTGGCCCTGATTGCAGGTCAGGCCTAGGGATCCTACCTGTGCATGAAATTCGTGCACAGGTAGGGGAGGGAGGGAGGAAGAGAGATAGAGAGAGTGTGACCCACCCCCCCCCCGGGGGGGCCGGGCGGGAGAGGGAGAGGGAGAGGGAGAGAGATTTCTAAAAAAATATAATAAAGGAAATAAAAGAGCTCTGACCTTATGGACTAGTACAGTATAAATGCTCACATGTGGGATCCAGACAAGTGGCTTTTCAACCTTTCATATCTTAGACTCTCCTCCTATACCCACTATGTTCTAGCAGAAGAGAAACAAAGTTCAGTTTTTCCAAGGTAATTTTCTTGTTTATAGGCACTCTCTTTTTAGAGTTATTATTAACAATATGATTGAAAGTCATAAAAATTTACAATATCTGATTGGGATTAAATTATGGTGACTCAAGTATAAGTTAACAATATATGCAATATTTGTCATCATTGGTTTATAATTTATGACTGTTAAATATATTCATCATTTAATTTATTTAATTGGGTTAAGATTAGGATGATTCAGAGGACCCTAGAATCACTGGGTCATGTAGTGTGACATTTTTACAAGGATTGGACAGGAGAATGCAATTACAAATGGTGAGTGTGGAGACAGATATAGAGGAAGCACATGGAAAGTTTACACCTGGGTGTAGGAATGGTCACAAATGAATATCCTTAGAGACTAGGATACTCAGGAGAGGTAGACATGTGGAGAAAGGTGAACAAATTCTTGATAAATGTTATGAGTCTGCATACTCACACTGAGATCCATCGGTATAGACTCTGTATTCTAGCATGCAAAGGGAGCAGTTACCAGGAGTTAGGAGTCATGGAAGTGTTCCTGGAAGTGGTGAGGAGTTTTACCAAGATGCTTCCTAGCTTTGCTGGCAGAGAACTGAATGCCTACTCTTTGCCTCAACAGGCTTGCTGTAACCAACACCACCATGACAGGGACTGTGCTAAAGATGACAGATCGGAGCCATCGGCAGAAGCTGCAGCTGAAGGCCCTGGACACAGTGCTCTTTGGGCCTCCTCTCTGTGAGTCTTGTGGAGAGAAGGGCTGCTGTTGTGCCATGGAACCCAAGGCTGTTGAGGTGGCTGGGCTGAGGTCCTGGGTCTCCTAGGCACATCTACCTCCACTTTTCCTGCTGGTGTTGAGATATTAAATGGTTTTACATTTTAGTCCAATCACATATCAACATTTATTCATTAAATACATTAATGAAACATATGCTGTATGCCAGTGCTGTGCTGGAAACTGTAGGAAGACCTGAATGAATCATATTCTGCCCTAAGGAGATAAAATGAATGTTTTAGAGAGGTACACAGTGCTTCTGAATTCCAGAGAAGGGATGGAGGAGACATACTATAAAAGGAGGTGGCATGTGAACTCTGCCTATAAGGAGGGGTAGGGCTGTATTCCATTACACATAAGGGAATTGCTGAAGAGAGGGCATTCTGGGTGGAGGAAACAACCTGCCAGGAACACAAAGGCTAAAATATGAAAGTTATGCTCAGGGATGAAAATAACTGATAAGGGCTGATGCCCTGACTGGTTTGGCTCAGTGGATAGAGTGTCACACTGCAGACTGAGGGGTCCCAGGTTTGATTCTAGTCAAGGACATGTACCTTGGTTGCAGGCACATGCCCGGTGGGGTGTGCACAGGAGGCTGCTGGTCAATATTTTTCTCTCATCAATGTTTCTAGCTCTCTACCCTCTCCCTTCCTCTCTGTAAAAAAAAAAAAAGAAAGAAAAGAAAAAGAAAAAAGTAACTGATAAGGGTTGAATGCTATTTTACTTTTCCCTGCTCTCACTGTGGGTGTGCAGAAAGTATGAAGTAATTGTTGAACATCTGTGTGCTCGGACAACCAAAGAGTACTAAGTGGCTTTCCTGAAGCAATAGAGGCGTACTCAGGCCTAAGGAAGAGTGTTCTCTTCTGCCAGAAGTTAGTCAAGAGAATTAAATGGTCCAGCTCCTAAAGATCTGCAAGAGCCTGACATCTTTTTTCTTATTCTAAGTGAACTCAAGGGGAACAAATATTTCTTAGAAAATTAGCCTTGACTAAACAGGCTCTTAGGGTTCACTCCCCGTCCTTTGAGATCTGTTGGTGTCAGTTGAGGATGCCAGCAGCAGAATACTATAGAGCCACGGACTAGTCCAGAGAAGCAGCTGGCATGTAGCGTAGAAAATGGGAAGTGATTGCTGGTGGGTATGTGATTTCTTTATAGAGTAATGATAATGTTTTAAAATTAATTGTGCTGATGGTTATATAACCTTGTAAATATGCTAACACCATTAAATTGCACATTTTAAAAGAGTGAATTTTATGGTGTGTGAATTATATATCTCAGTCATCATCATTATGTACATAAAATCATAACCTCAGAGTATTTTTTTTCCATTGATTTTTTTTAGAGGGAGAAAGAGAAACATTCATATGAGAGAGACACATCAATTGGTTGCCTCCTGCATGTGCCCTGATAGGGCCAGGGACAAACCTGCAACCTAGGTGCATGCCGCTGGCCAGGAATTGGACCTGAGATCCTTCGGTTCATGGGCTGATGCTCTAACCACTGAACAAAACCGGCCAAGACCATCTAGATTTTTTTTTTGTAACTCCTGGACTTTCATATAGAGAACTTAAGCTTAGGGAAGCACATTGGTCTCTTTCCAAAACTGTGTGACCTTGTATAGGTCACTTTTCTCAGGATGTGTTTTCTAATTTGTATCATGAAACAATTGAGCTAATGGATCCTTAAGATTCCAGCTGCTACATTCTATAATTTTGTGGGAAAACCCTTTTGCTGATAAGCATCCTATGTAAAAGACAGGAGGTCTGTTCCTTCTTACTGCTATCTATATCCTTTTCCTTTAAGAATTCTGTGGCCTTTGCCTTTCAAATGATCTTCAGCAATTCCCTTATCCTGCCTAGATTTAGATTTCCTCATGGAAATGGGCTTGGTCAATAAGGCTGTTACTGGCTCTCTCATTCAAGGACTCAGATAGAGCTAAGATTTTGGAATCCAGCAGCTATCCTGATGGAAAATATTTGCCTATTGATACTTGTTAAAGAAAATTTTTGAAAATTGCCAGTTGGAATCTGAGGAAAATACTAGCAGGCTCTTTGCCAGGAGACTCTGTAAGGATGGGTCCCTGCCTGGTAGGGTCCTGCAAAGAATCCCTTGATCTGTGTTACTCTAGGCTCTGTGTTCTCATCTAAACATGGATTAAAACCTCTAGTCCAGTGCTGTTCCCTGTCCAGTGCCCATGTAGGATTTAGAATGAGGTCCTATGCTAGCTCTGACCTGTGATCGTCACCTGGATAAGTTCTTAGGGCTATGGTTCTCACGCCTCATCATAAAGTATGTAGTAGATAAATACTCCAGAGAACCTGGGCCAGTTATAGCTGCCAGCCATGGCTACCTTAATGAAAAGCCTGCTGTTGGTCTGAGGTGTGAGAAATCTTAACAGCAGAAATTATTAAATGGTTTTACAGTAGCCAGGAGGGTCTGCTGAGTGAACAGGACCCATCTACTCACAATAGCTTTGAAGCATGGGAAGAGAGAAAAGGGATCATACTGGCTTAACAGAGGGTCCCTTCAGGGTCCATTTGCTGATAGTAGATGACATCTCAGTCTTCCCCATGTGACCACAGAGCAGCACATGGCTCTTTACAGACTTTTCCATCCAGCAAAGTTGGCTCTAAGCTTAGAGACACATGTGGGGCTGCCCTAACTGTGCCAGTAGCCAGGTGTAAGGTATGATCTGAGAAACCAAGGCCCAAGGGTCCAGTTGGAGGCCTAAAGTGATGTCTCACTCTGGCAGCAGATTATTCGTTGAGGAGGATTTTTCTCCTCTGCAGATAATTTCTCAGAGAAAATGAGGCTCAGAGAGATGAGGTGAGTTTTTAAGAGTTTATTCAGCATTTAAATGGCAGAGCCATGACTCAAACCCCAGTCTTTAATTTATATTTCAGTGCTTTTTTCTACTCTGTAATCCCACCCTTTACTTCTGTAGAGGAAACAAATTATTACATAAAGAGTTTCAGCTTTGAAATCAAGTAAACTGGCCCTGTCACTTAGAAGTTTTGTGACCTTGAGTATATTCCCAAGGTTCTATATACCCCTGTTTCTTCTAAACAAATGGTAGCTACTATTTTCAGTGTACAGTACAGTATGCCTACTCTGGTCAGTCCTTGGCTAGGGATTACTGTGCCATTGGTGCTTCAGTAGGAGTATTGAGAAGGGTACATGGAGAGGCCTGCCAAGCAATTGTTGGGGTTGGGGAAGCTGTGGAGAGGAAAAGACAACAGTACACCTGTCTTCCTTCTTCAGTGACTCAGATAATAGGGAAGAGTCCTTGGTAAGCGGGAATGGCTGCCTGTCTGGCAAAGCTTGCTCTGGTCTGTCACCTCTATGTTTACCTTCTTTCTCCTTTCTATTATGTTCCAACTCACTCTTCCAGCCTTCTTCAGAATGCCTTTCTAGCCTCTTCCCAGGTATTTTCAGCCTTCTCTCTTACTCTCCTCTGGGAAGCCACAGCCTGTTGTACCTGCCTCTTTTATAAAATTCTGTTTCCCTGTCTGATACCATTTAAACTGGGAACTCCCGAGGAGGAGAAATAGCTTTGTTCATCTGTCATCAGCACTTAGCAAAGGGCCAGCATAAGAGTAGGTGTCAAGTGATGTATGCTAGATGTTATACAGAGGAGGCTGGGCCTTGCCAGAGCTACAGGACTGAGGGGAGTTGGGAGAAAATCCTTTCCAGCTTGGTTGTGGGAAGAACTGCTACCTATGGAGCATCTTTGGATAAGTGAAGCAATTAGAGAGCACTATTGGGGCTATAACCAGAAGGGAGGTGGGCCCAGGAATAGCTGTTCCAAATTAAACAGATACCTCAGCACAGAAAGCTATATAAATGGCAAAAGAAATTCTTAGCACATACTTTGGCAGGTAGGAATGAATATCTATAGCTGCTTGGGGCAGGGTATTATGGGCAGTTGATTAGGAGAGGGAATTCCAGAAAGTGATAATGATTAGAGTGCTAACTGGAACCTTGAAAATTTTCACCATTACCCCTGACTCTGTTGACATGTCAGCGTTCATTAGTTTATACTCTCCTATGTTGCCTTAGACCTGATTATGTGAACAGTTGACCTCATTTTGCTAAAATCTATTTACAGCACTCAGACTAGGAATTCTGCCACCTTCTGAGTTCTCAGGTTCCAGCCAGCTTCCCTGGGTTAGCTTTGTTCACTTGGCCAGCCACATCTGTTCTCATGAAAACTCCATCATCTCTCTGCCTGGGTTGTTCCTTGGGTGGAAAGGTGTATGCTGAGAGCTGAGCTTGTGTAAGGGCTGTGTAGGACAGCTGGCCATATTTTTCATGTCCTAGAACCTGGTATTTGCCTTTCACATGCACTTTATATTATACAACTCCTCCCCCTTTTTCAGGCTAAAACCTTTCTCACTGCCTCTGCTGATTACTTGCTCTGGTCAGGCTCTATGCCACATATGGAGCAGCAAAGATAAATTAGTTCTGTGCTTGGTCCTGAGGAACTCATAGACTATCAGAAAGAAGGTGACTCACATGAAAGCTAAAAAACATATAAGATAGTCCCTGAGATAGTTAGAGATAAGTCATGTTTACCTGCCAAAGAGAGGGTATCCTAGTTCAGAGAAGAGGAATGGAAAGATCTCTGTAGACTGTGCTGGGCTGGGAAAGTAGGTTGTAGGAACTAAAGAATGAAAGTGGAATTATGATGGAAAGAAGTACACATTAGTTAGGCAGAGACTAGAACTTGATTTCTGTATTTACACCCCTTTTTCTGACACAATAATTTATAGATTCTCTATTATTCAGGGTTCAAAGAGTAACACAGCCAATAGGATATGTATATAGATATGAATAAGAGGAGATTTATTGTAAGAATTTAATAAATCACATAATTGTGGATGCCAAGAGACCCATGATCTATCAAGCTGGAGAACCAGGAAAGCCAGTGGTGTAATTCAGCCCAATTCTAAAGGCTTGAGAATCAAGGGAGATGATGGTGTAAGTCTGCGTCCAAAGGCCAGAGAATCAGAGGGCTGATGGTGTAAATCCCTGTCTGAGTCCCAAGACCCGAGAACCAGGAGCACTGAAGTAAGAGGGCAGGAGAAGATGAATGTCTCAATTCAAGCTTAGAGAGCAAATCCACTCTTCCGCCACCTTTGGTCCTATTCAGGCTCTCAGCAACCTGAGGATGATCGGATGATGCTCAGTCTACCGATTCAAATTTTAATCTCTTAAGGAGACAACTTCACAGATACAACCAGAAATAATGTTTTCCCAGTCAAATTGACATAAAATTAACCATCATAGTTTTATTTAGGACTCTGGGGTTCAGGTCAAGGCTCCTCTGAAGAGACCTGACAATTCTCACATCAGACTCTCCAACTCCCATCTTTCTCAAACTCCACATCCACATTCTTAATTATCTATTGGATAAGTCCATCTGAATGTTTCCAAAATACATCTAAGCGCTTTCATTTACAAATACACATTTGACCTCTTTAGAATTCTATAACGCACTTTACAGCTAAGGAGGTTGAGATCCAGATGGAGAAAGTGAATTTCATAACAAATTGGGCAGAGGACCGCATAGAACTCAGACTTCTTAATACTTGGTGTAAGATGCTTCCTTTGATGGCAGAATTTCTCTACATGAGGCCTATGTTTAACCTTTTAAAGGCCTGTCCTGATGGTGAGGCCACAGTCAGCTCCCAAGATGTTATTTGGAGGGAAAACTGAGACCTTGGAACTCTTAAATCACATTCTGGCTAGATTAGGAGATATAGGCCTCTCCATGGTGAGAGATATTTGTATGTAACAAAGTGGAAACAATACCTGCTGCATGACAAAGTGGGTGTAGTAGAAAGACCATGTAATCAGGCACATCTGGATTTGAATCCTAGATCTGCCACTTTTTGTGAACTCTAGCAAGTCATTGCTCCTATGAGCCACCGTTTTCTGGTCTATAGAATGAGACTACTAATACTCTACCTTGGAGAGTAGTTGTGAGAATTAAAGATGGTGAATATAAATGCCTGATACATTGCATATTTATTTTATTTCTGTTCCTTTCTTATATGGATTAAGGAGAGGGGAATATCATATTTGAGGCTGATCAGTAACAACTCAATCTCACAAATATTTATTGAGGGCCTCTGTGTGTTAGTTGGTGCTGTGCTAGGCACTGGTGTATAGACAAGTAACAAGGACCACATAGTAAATCAGCCATATTAGACTCGTTTTCTTCCTGCCACACTTGGTTGCTCATGGAATGGGACAGACAGCATAGCTGAGCTTCACCTATGCATTTGACAAGGCAGAAGGATGTATGTATGGGGTAGATGCTTTACATTTAAGTAAAGTCAAAACTGGGTGAAGAGATCCAGTGAGTACTGATAGGTGGAACAGTATTACTTCCACTGTTTAGATCCTATCTTTGGTCCTGGCCATTTGAAATTCATATTCATGACTTGGATGAGACTGTGAAGCTGGAAAAAAATAATAGCATCTTGTTCCAAATTGATCTTGACAAGGGTGAATAAGGGACTGAGTAGAATAAATAGGTACCCAGTCTGCATGCCCACCTTAAAAATCTGAAGTGTTGGAGGTACTGGTTGCATGGAGTCTTATTTGACCAAGAATACTTTTGACTTTCCATAGAAGTGTAGAATTGAGAATCCCTGGATTTGAGAAACCCTGGAAGCCAAGGTTAACAGTCCTTAACAAACAGAAGACTGTGTAGGAGGCTGGTGTGTTCCACAAAGAAAGGCAACTCACTATACTGCAGAGATATCTCTTCTTGGGACCTGAAGGGAGGAGCATGTGGACTTGAGTATGGATGGAAGTGTAGGCTTGCCTGGAGGCTAGAAGATGGCTGCTAGAGGACCCTTAGTTTTTTCTCTGAGAATCTGGCATAAACATGTAAAGGACATGGCTCCATCTCAGACCTAATAACTCCTCTCCCTTGGATGGAAATAGAATGTGCTAATCTGCCTTTGATCCCACACCCTCCCCATGTCCTGCTGCTCAGCCTTTCAGTGAGGAGCTATGAATATAACCCTTTTTCTCAATCGACCTCATTTTCATGTGTCTTTTTCTGCTGTCTAGACCCGTCCTTAGCTTGGTGGCTCCACCTGGGACCTTTTGGATTCCCATTAGCCTCTTTCCTGGGATCCTGTCAGTCCTGCTTTCCCCTCCCCAACTTGAGGGTAACCTGCTGTGCACAGGAGGTCATTCCCTTTTTCCTTCCTTCCCTGACACCCACATCCAGGGTCATCTGAGCCTACAGCTACTCTATCCCAAGTTGAGTACAGCAGCAGACCTCTTTCCTTCAGTGTCTCTTTCAGGTCTCCTGCACTGTGGCCCTGGGCCCAGATCTAATATACAAGGAACAATGTCAGACTCCAGCAGTGTCCCTCTTCTGGTTGGCTAAATTTTTAGGAAATGGTTTTTGCTCTTATCTTCTGTTATTCCTCAATGAGCTTTTCAGTGTTGCTCTGGAGACTGATTATTACTCTGAATCCCAGGTGGTGGCTGGGGCCCTGGCCACTTCACCAAATTGCTGCCTGGCATTCTCAGCAGGTAGCTCCACCCCTCTATTCCTGGCATGTGGACTGTTTATACATACTAATTGCTTGAGCTACTCCTTTTCTATCTGGTTTATGGAAGGAGTCACAACCTAGAAATGCTCTCCATAGATGAGACTTACAGATTTTTTACCTGGTTTGAACTCTGCCCCTTGTATGTGTGTGTATATATATATATATATAATAGCTTAGTAATCCAGGAGACCCAGCTCCTGTGGTAACCTCAGTTCCACAATTACATTACAAGGTCTAAGCAACTTGGCTTTATATCCTTACCAGCCATCCCCTTCTACCTGTTCAGGCACCCTAGCATGCTTACCCTGTAGAGTGGAAGCCATTGCATATGGATACATGGACCAAAACTGCATACTAGGGATGGCTGGCATGTATTGAGAAGACACTAGTGCTCTCCTCTTCATTGCATTTTAGGGAAACTTGATTTAATAGGTTTCCCGTGTTGCTCTAAAGCCTCTTATTCTTTCCAAACTAGTCCTTGACTTAGCAGAGAAATAGGCACAGAGCTTACTGTAATAGTATATAGCAAGTGTGTGACTAAGAACAGAAACAAAAGCTTCATTGAAGAGGGGGTGCAGTGGACTCTGCAAGGCTAAGTGTGCAGTGTGACTTACCATGCCTTTCCTCTCTGGCAGTGACCCGCCATAATCACCTCAAGGACTTCATGCTGGTGGTGTCTATTGTTATTGGTGTTGGTGGCTGCTGGTTTGCTTATATCCAGAACCGTTATTCCAAGGAGCACATGAAGAAGATGATGAAGGATCTGGAGGGGTTACACCGAGCTGAGCAGAGTCTGCATGACCTTCAGGAAAGGTAAGGCCTTTCTCCTTTTCCACAGCCCCAGTGTTGCCAGCTCCTGGGAGCCTCCTGTTTCTACTTGGGTTGTGGGCTACCTGGTTCCTGGGACCACATTGACATGGCTGCCCAGGCTGTGCCATCCTTCCAAAACTGCATTGAGGATCCGGGTTCTTGCCATTCCAGTTGCATGAGCCAGTAATCTTCCCCAGGGCAGAAGCACATTTCTATCTATTTTCTCTCTGAGCTTCAGAGGAAGAAATATGTGGCTGTCAGAAGTCTTGAATTTCCCTGGTTGGATGGCTTGCTAGGGGTCATTCTATGCTTTGCCCTACCTTTGCTTCCTTTCCCTTTAGTAATAGATACAATGAACTCTTCTTCACTGTTCTCCAGAGAAACCTCACAAGCCTGTCTTCCTAATACTTTCCAAATCTCCTAAGCACTCATTTGTTGTATAACTTTGGGTAAATCCCTTTCCTTTCTAGGACTTATTTCCTCATCAGTAATATGAAGGTGTTGAACTAGGAGAATGTTAACGACCTAGCTCTGATAGTCTGGGATTCTATCTAAATAAAACTTAGCTTAAAACTACTGTTGAAGAGCTAGTTGTGGAAAAAAGGTACCAATTGATCCAAGTACTTCCTGATACCTAAGAACCAGGACTGTGCTAGGAATTGTAAGGAATTCACTAATCCGGTGGCAACAAAACTCACACATGAGAAGGAGCAATGAACACACACTTAGTGCAGTGACTCAGTGCCAGCTTATGGGATGATAACTCTAAGGACTGAAAGAGCACAGACTGGGCATGAATTATGTGGGTGCTGAGGAGGTGACCTTGAAAGATGGGTAGGAAGGTCCTGATCATTAAAGTTGAATAGGTAGTGAGGCCAGATCCCTGGTGCCTTAAGACTCATATGGAGAGCTTTAGTAGGATTCAAAAGGCAACAGAGAGTCAATGCAGTTATTTATTTTTTGTTTTATTTTGTTTTTTTGCTTTTGAGAAGAGGAAAGACTACCTTTTAGAAAATTACTCTGCAGACTAGGGATTCTATTTTGGAAGTCTTTGTAAGAATCCATGTAAAAGGAAATGAAGTTTGGCTCTTTTTATTTTTATTTTTTAATATAGATACTATTTTCTTTGGAGGGATAAGGAAAGGATTTCTTCTGAGCTAGGTACTG
Source organism: Lasiurus cinereus (assembly GCA_011751065.1). Lineage (NCBI taxonomy): Eukaryota > Metazoa > Chordata > Mammalia > Chiroptera > Vespertilionidae > Lasiurus > Lasiurus cinereus. Next base: position 11,974,626 of record JAAGEH010000135.1, on the reverse strand, counting down.
TTAAGCACTTAAATGCATTATTGTTATTAATAATCACAACACGGTTAGATAGGTACTATTATTATACTACTAAGAGTTGAAGAAATGAAGGCTTAGAGAGGGTTAGTGCCTTGCTTGGGTTCACATATCAGTAAATAGTGAGCTAGGAATTTTGACATGCTCAGAGTACTGCCTCAGTAAAGGCAGTCCTATCAGATTCATTCCATGGGCAGGGTTTCTAGGGGTAAAAGGAGGATTTTTATCTCTGAGCTGAGTCCTGGCTACTGTCGTGGACCCTTAATCCTGCCCTTTGCCAATTGGGAGTTAAATGCTGCTGTCTGGGCAGTCCTCATTCTTCCTTTGTCTGAAAAATATGTATTGTTTTTATTCCAAAGGCAAAGAATCTAGACCTTTGGAATGAAAACTAGGAGACATTCCAAGTTTGGGGATAAAACTAAGCTCCCAGCCCTCCCTGCTCCCTAAGGCCTACAGATCTAAGTGATCACTGTGGCACTCAGAAACAAATGCACATATCCCCAGAGATGGGATTACACATGTGCACACATGTATCCTTTTCTGACAGTGTCCAGAGCTACATACCACCTCCTTCCTCCTTACTTTAATAGGCCTATACTGCCAGCCATCATAGAGTTGCCTTTTTTTTTTTTTTGCAAAGTTCCTGATATTTTGGGTAGATAAATATAATGCTACATGCACATTCCAGTTAGGATTTTACTGGGTTTCAAGATAATTCTTTGAGGCAGGCAGGAATTTTGATTCCCATTTAAAAACGAAGCAGGCTCAGTATAGGGAACAGATTTGTCCATAGTCATATAACTGCTTAGAACCAGGGCTTGGCAGTAAGGTTGCACAGTTTTCTTACTTTAAAAAAAAATTTAATAAATCTTTATTGTTCAGATTATTACAGTTGTTCCTCCTTTGTCCCCCCATAGCTCCTACCCCACCATCTGCCCTTACCTCCCCACCCCAGTGTCCTCATCCATAGGTGTACGATTTTTGTCCAGTCTCTTCTTGCATCTCCTCACCTCTTTCCCCCTGAGAATTGTCAGTCCACTCCCTTTCTATGCCCCTGATTCTATTATATTCACCAGTTTATTCTATTCATCAGATATTTTATTCACTTAATTTTTATATTCACTTGTTGATAGATATGTATTTGTTGTTCATAATTTTTATCTTTTTCTTCTTTTTCCTCTTCTTAAAGAGTACCTTTCAGCATTTCATATAATACTGGTTTGGTGGTGATGAACTCCTTTAGCTTTTTCTTATCTGTGAGGCTCTTTATCTGCCCTTCAACTCTCAATGATAGCTTTGCTGGGTAGAGTAATCTTGGTTGTAGGCTCTTGCTATTCATCACTTTGAATATTTCTTGCCACTCTCATCTGGCTTGCATAGTTTCTGTTGAGAAATCAGATGAAAATCCTATGGGTGCTCCCTTATAGGTAGCTAACTATTTTTCTCTTGCTGCTTTTAATATTCTGTCTTTGTCTTTTGCTCTTGGCATTTTAATTATGATGTGTCTTGGTGTGGTCTTCTTTGGATTCCTTTTGTTTGGGGTTCTGTGTGCTTTCTGGACTTGTGAGTCTATTTCTTTCATGAGGTGGGGGAAGTTTTCAGTTATTATTTCTTCAAGTAGGTTTTCAGTGACTTGCTCTCTCTCTTCTTCTAGCACCCCCATAATTTTGATGTTGGTACGCTTGAAGTTGTCCCAGAGGCTTCTTACACTAACTTTAAATTTTTGGATTTTTTTTTTAGTTGAGTGTTTTCTGCTTCTTTGTATTTCAAATCTTTGACTTTCTTGCATTCCTCTAGTCTGCTGTTAGATCTCTGTATAATATTTTTTATTTTAGTCAGTATATGTTTAATTTCTACTTGGTCCTTTTTCATCACCTCTTGGGTCTCACTAAATATATCAATCTTTTCTAGGACATTCTTGAAAAACCTTATAACCGTGGTTTTGAACTCTATATCTAGACATTTGTTTTCCTCCATTTTTGTTTGTTTGTGATCTATTCCTTTGTCTCTGCATTTTCTCTGCTTCCCTGAGTTGGTAGAGTAGCTTTGTGTGCTAGGTGTCCTATATGGCCCAGTACCTCTGCCTCCCCAGTTACTTGAGGTGGACACTCCCGATGCACCCCTTTGTGGACTGTGTGTACAGCCTTGTTGTAGTTAAGTCTTGACTGTTGTTGGTATTACGGGGGGAAATTGACCTCTAGGCCAATTGGCTGTGAGGACCAGCTGTGTCTACGCAGGGAGAACTTATGTGCTGGAGACAGCCTTATGAGATAAGACTTGCGAAATTGCAAAAGCCTCTGTGCTCAGCTTGGATGGGGCGGAGTCTCAGGGCTGAGCAGACAGCCTTGGCTTCCCATCAGCCCTGCCCTATGAGGCCCCTGGGTCTTAGTGTCCCTCGGTAATTGCTGCAGTCCTCTCTGTACGCACTTGCACGTGTGCCTCCAGACCTCTGCCTGAATTTCTGTGCACTCCTCCCTTTTCCTGACAGTCCAGACTCCCCCCGTATGAGTCTTGCCCAGAACTGGGGTTCAGTGCAGTCGGGAGTTTCCCTCTTCCTCCTGCTAGAGGAAGCCAGCCAGATAATCAGTTGCCAGTACTCTCCATGTGCGTGTCTCTGTACCTCAGCTTTTTGCAGCTTCTCTGAGTCTCCATGAGCCTCCCTCTTTGCTTCTAGTTGTGGAATTTCCACTGAGCCAGCTTTCCTGAGGTTCTGGATGATGTTTGTTCTGTCTTTTAGCTGTAGTTTTGAAATTGTTGTGCAAAGCAGCAGTTTAGGTGTTCACCTATGCCTCCATCTTGGTTTCTCATCTTCCAGTTTTCTTACTTGTAATGCTAATTGATTGCTGCTCAGTCTTCTTTGAGGAGATAGAATGGGGCAAGGCTTGATCGTATATTTTATTTGCTCAATTTCTGCTCCCAGTAGTATTTATTGATTTTCATCTCTTTTAGATCCTGTTAAGACTATAAAAGTGGGTCAGTTTTGATTCTACTTTAAAAGAATTCCCTCTTATATGAAGACTGATCTATCATAAGCTTTTCTCAAGAGACTGCTTTCAGAGAAGATAATATTTCTGTGAGGAATTGAATCTCTAGTGGTATAATTTTAGGCAGTTGTGTCTTGAAGGAATACAATAAGATAAGGTATTCAACCAGAAAAGGATGTGGGGGCAGGAAATGGCGTCTCTGATTTGTTTTAATTATGTTTTAGCGCCACCTGGTGTGTACTTTGAAAAGGTTTTACTCCCTTTCTCTGTGGACAAAATGGGCAGAAGACTGCAGCTTGTGGGCAGTACGAGAGCAGCGTAGACATTTCTTCCTCTTTTCTTTCCACTTATCCCACCACATCTTTTGAGGTTTCAGATATTGATGACCAATCTGGACTTGGGATTTTTTAGAGGTTGAATTCTGTTTCTGTCTCTTCTGTTTCACCTACCTAACTCAGTGGTCCATGCTCTTCTCTGTGGCCCTGTTTGTTCTGTAGCCTATCTGTTTTCTGCTGTACCTCAAGTTTAAGCCATACATCACTTGTCTTCTTTATCACCATTTTTCCCTTCTATCTTGGTCTCCTGGTAACTTGGTGGTTCTTACTAAGGTAGGAAGACCTGACAGAGGTTAAGTCCTTTCCCTCTTTCAGAGGGATTAGCAAATCTTACTCTTTCTGCTGGGTTGTAGCCAATGTTTTGCCTTTCCTGACTCTTTCGGGTGGAGTTAATCACTCCATCCTTTGGGCTCATGCAACACCTCGTATGTCTACCTATTGTAGAACTTACCCTATTGTATACAGTTATCTATTTGTCTAAATTAGATTAGATAATGAGTGCCTTAGTAGCAGGGACTGTTTTTTAATTCATCTCCATATATCTAGGGCTTGGCACAGAGCTCGACATATAGTAGACACCTGAAAGTACTTGGTGAGTGAATGAATGAATGAATGAATGAATGAATATAAATTGGTAGGTGGACGAAGGGAGGAAGGAGGCTTACTTGAATGGAGGAAGATTTTTGCCAGTGAACAGAGGGAATGTGTGGGTGGGGATATATTTTCATTATAATTGATACTCTTGAGATCTTACCCACCATGGAAGATTCTGAGGAAGGAAACTCAGGTCTTGGAGAAGTAGGGAGCTTTCCCAAACTCTCCCTAGCCCCTTTGGTATGAATTTAATTTTTCTATGTTTCTGGTAACAGGTATTCAGGAGTTCAAGCATTGGTTGGACAGCTCAATGGTTCCTTTCTCACCTTCCTTAAATCTCCCCACCTCATTTATAACTCAGCCATCAGACTTTCTCTGGATCTTTGGTCTAGCCTGCAGGATATCTACATTTATATTGAATCTTCCAGACACCCTTGTATAAGGAGAATAACTATGGGATTTTAAATCATACAAACTAGAATTCTAGTCTCACTTCTACCTGCAGTTACTCCCCCTTCCAAGCCTTTATATCCACGCCTGTTTTAAGCTGGTAATGATACAATACTGTATGTCATTATCTGCAGGTAGGACAAATGTGAAATATCATTTAAACTAGTAGTTGTTATAATTTTAGCATGTCAAGACACCTTAGAGGAGGGATTCAAATACCTGGGAACCTAGCTTCAAAGACTGTATTACTGGGAGCAAAAGGATGGCCAGTATAAGAATTGTGGTAATGACTGGTTCCTGTTGGCACTGAACTAACTTAGAGCTAGAGAGTCAGCAAAATAAGGAGAATATGTGCTAAGTGCTGGAGCCCTCGGTTTCCTCTTTGATGCCATGACTCATGGCGTGGTAGCTGGTACCCCCTTGCCTAGCCTCCTCCAGCTCCCTCATCGCCCCCCAGGCTGCACAAGGCCCAGGAAGAGCACCGCACAGTGGAGGTGGAGAAGGTCCATCTGGAGAAGAAGCTGCGAGATGAGATCAACATTGCCAAGCAGGAAGCCCAGCGACTGAAGGAGCTGCGGGAGGGCACTGAAAATGAGCGGAGTCGCCAAAAATATGCTGAGGAGGAACTGGAGCAGGTAGGAGATTACACATTCTTGGACACAATGGGTAAGGGCAGGGCCCAAAAGTCTGGACGAAAGTTTCATGTATGAGGACTTTGAAATATGACTCAAAGAATATCTTGAAGAGTTACTAGATTCTTACCAGTAAGAGTAGTGGAAAAGTTGCAAAAAAAATGGTCACTGTGATTTTCAACAAGTGGGTAACAGGTGAGAACAATTATTTTGTTCTTTTTTTATTGAGGTATTTACATGGACTCAAGTGTAGAGATTGTAAGTATACAGTTGGCGAGCTTTTACTTATGCATATGCCTGTGTAACCACCATTCAGATCAAAACACAGGATCTTTTAAACAACCCTAGAAGGCTCACTTTTGCCTCCCTGTCAATTGTCACTATTCCTTCCAAAAGTACTATGGTCATAATCTCTAAACCAGATTAGTTTCATCTGATTTTGAACTTCATATAAATGGCATTATATGGTATATATTCTTGTGTGTTTGGTTTCTTTCAACATTATGTCTGTAAGAGTCATGTATGTTATTGCATAAAGTGATTTCTGGCTTATTTCCATTGCTGAGTAGTAATCATTGCATACTGTAATTAATTATCTGTTCTCCTCTGATGGACATTTGTGTTGTTTGCAGTTTTTTGCCTCTTGTGAATCACAGTGCTGTTAATCTTCTTGCACATGTCTCTTGGTGTGTATAGCACTTATTTCTGTTAGCTTTATTAGAAACTGCTAGACTGTTTTTTGAAGAAGTTGTGCCAATATATATGGCCACCAGCAATGTGTGAGAACTGTAGTTGAGCTACAACCTTGGTATTTTTAGGCATTTTAATTTTACACATTCTGGTATGGATGTAGTGGTATCTCATTGTGCTTTTAATTATCATTTTCCTAATGAGTAATAATATTGAACACCTTTTCTTAAATTCACTGACTATTTTATTTGGGACTCTCCAGCTCTATTCTTCTTCAAGATGGCCTTGGCTCTCCTTGGTTCTTTGCATTTCCATATTAGCTTGTCATTCCACTGCACCCTCTCCCTCCAAAAAACATCCTGCTGGAATTTTTATTGTATTAGAATTGAATGTATAAATTAAGGTAGGAGGAAAATTGACATTTTAACTGAGTGATTCTTCCAATCCATGAGCATTGTTTATCCTGTCACTTATTTAGGCTTTTTAAAATTGCTCATAGCAATATTTTATAGTTTTCAGGGTAGAAGTCTGTTTTTTAAACTTGCTCTTATTTTTTTTAGCTTCTTGAAGTGAAAGATTCAGTCATTGATTTTAAACTTTTAATATTGCATTTAAAGCTATAAATTTCCATCTTAGTTCTGTTTTAACTGCATTTACCAAGTTTTGATATTTCATATTTTCATTATCAGTTCAAAAGATTTTCTAATTTTCATTACAATTCCTTTTTTTGGCCCATGGCTATTAGAAGTATGTTGCTTAATTTTCAAACACTTGGAGACTTTTCAGATTATCCTTCTCCTTGATTTACAGTTTAATTTCACTGTAGTCAGAGAACATATGTTGTATGGTTTCAGTCCTTTCAAACATGCTCAGACTTGGTGTATGTAAACAGGCTAAACAATACAATTGAAAGGCAGAGTGTCAGACTGAGTAAAAAAACAAAACCCACCTATTTGTAAAAGATACACTTTAAATATAGGATACAAAACAAAAGTTAAAGGAGGAGATAAGATATATGATACAAACAGTTAGCAAAATAAAACAGATAATATATCAATATTAGACAAAAGTAGACTTTAGTGCAAGAAGTATTATGAAGACAAAAACACATTCCTTAATGTTAAGTGAGTGTGTTAACAGCAAAAGTTGAAAAAACTAGAAGGATAATAGACAAATTCATAATAAAAATGGAAGATTTTATCCTACCTTTCTCAATAATAAGCAGCCAAAAACATTAATAAGGATATAAAATATTTAAACATGATTATTCAATTTGACCTTAACAACATCAAGAGCATTTACCTAAAAATTACAAAATACATATTTTCTTTAGTGTTCACATATGCTTCTGCTCCATTCTCTGCTCTCCTTATGGGAGTCCAATATTTATGTTTGACCTTTTAACTATATTCTATTTGTCTCTTAGGCTCAGCTCTGTTCTTTTCTCTCCATGCTTTGGTTTGATTATTTTCTATTGATCTATCCTTAAATTCGCTAATCCTGTATTCTGCTGTGAACATTGGACTATTTAAACCATTCATTGGAATCCTCCTCTCAGATAATGTATTTTTCAGTTCTAGAATGTCCATTTTACTCTTTTATAGTTCTGATTCTCTTCCTAAAATTTCTATGTTTTAAATTATGTTTTGTGTTTATCTTTTCCTATATATCCTTTAATTTTTTCTTTTTTTAAATTTTTTTTCCAACTTTTCAATTGTGCTTATTTTGAAGTCCTGGTCTGGTAATTCTAATATCTGAATCATTTATAGAAATTCTTTATCTTAATTATTGGTTATATTTTCCTGCCTCTTCTCATACCTAGTAATTTATTTTTATTAAATTCTAGACAGCATATACAAAAAAAATAAAGGTTCCATATGATTTAAGTTCCATCAGATATAGTGTTTCCCTTCGTTCTGTTAGGTATATAGGGTGAGGACTTAATCACCTCAAGCCAATCAGAGATTGAGCTCTTTTGGAACTGGGTTGTAGTTTTAGTAAGACTTGATCTAGGATGCGTTTATCACAGTTTCTCAATTTTTATGAGAGATGGTGGATTTCTTTCTCTTAATCCTGAAAGACTATGAGATATTTCATTTCTGCCACTTGGAGATTTTTAATTTAGCTCTTTAACCTCCTGCTCCTCATAGCTTCAAAATTGTGCAGTTGTTTTAAGGGGAAGGCTATGTGTTTGAGGCAGGTCCTATCCTTGCAATATTTTGCCCCCTAAGGCCTAAGCATTATGAAAATATGGGAGATTTTATTTCATTTTTTAGCCTAGCTACCTATTCTCCTGCACAGCTCCAGGATTCAGTAAATGCCCAACAAAGAAAGCTGGGTTTATGTTGGGGACCCCTCAATTTCCAATTTGTTAGACTAATACTGTACTATGAACAAAAACGAGACTGTTTCTTTGTCTCCCAGACCAAATTCTCAGTCCTCACCTAGAATCATCAAATGCCTTCAGAAAGGATGAAAATGGATGACAATTGTCAGTTCCCTCTAGAAAGGTTTTTTCCCTCTCTTGATTTTTAGTTCATCAAATCTATTGGTTCTCAGACTTTCTGGTCTCAGTACCCTTTTACTCCTAAAAAATTATTTAGGACCTTAGAGAATATTTTCATGGGGCCAATATGTTGCTATTTACCCTGTAAAAAATTACAACTGAGGTCCTGACCAGGTAGCTCAGTTGGTTAGAGTATTGTCCGGATATGCCAATGTTGCATGTTAGATCCCTACTCAGGGTACATGTAAGAAACAACCAAGGAATGTGTAAATAAGTGGAACAACAAACCAATGTTGTTCTTGTTTTTTTTCTCTCCCCCTCCCTTTCTGTCTCTCTCTTCCTTCCCCTCTCTCTAAAATCAAATAAATTTTTAAAAAAATTAAAACTTGGAAAGTTAAAAAAATTATTTATTAATTTAAAAGAATATTAAATCCCTTAACATAAATACTGCATTTTATGAAAAATGACTAGGTTTTCCAAAGTAGAAATAATTTAATGAGAAGAGTGATTTTTAAAAATAATTTTGCAATTATTTTAAATGTCTGGCTTAATATGCTGCAGGCTTCTTATATTAATGTCTATATTTAATCTGTTGTGATATCACTCATCATGCAGCCTCTGGAGAACTCAACAGTTCGGTTGTGAAAGAAAAGGAGTGAAAAGAGTAAATAATTTTTAGTATGACTGTGAAAATAATTTGACCTTAAAGATGCTCTGAAAGGGTCTTGGGGACATTCAGAGATCCCTGGATTACAGTTTGGTGACTGCTGACCTAATCTTTATTGCTCCTACAGCTCTATGTCTTTGAAAATGTTTTCTAATTATAGTAACTTACCTTTAAAAATTTTTAACTTACACTAAACTTTTCCCAGCTGTTGTATTTGATCAGAATTATTCTTTTGACATGACCTACTGCATTCTATGTGGAGGTGAAAGTATAAGGTGATGCCGAGACCAGTTTGGCTCAGTGGATAGAGCGTCAGCCTGCGGACTGAAAGGTCCCGGGTTCGATTCTGGTCGGGGGCATGTACCTTGCTTGCGGGCACATCTCCAGTGTGGAATGTGCAGGAGGCAGCTGATCGATGTCTCACTCTCATTGATGTTTCTGACTTTCTGTCCCTCTCCCTTCCTCTCTGTGAAAAATCAATAATATATATATATTTTTTAAAAAAAGAAAGTATAAGGTGATAATACCTTAAAGCATATAGATCAGTGGTTAACTTTCCTGCATTTTAGAATCACATAAAAAAAGTGTTTGATGATCAAGCCAACATCCTGGTTCAGTGAAATCAGAATATCAGCATTTTTAAAGTTCCCAGGTGATTCCAGTATGTGACAAGGTTGGGAAACACAGGCATAGAATAAAAGAGTAGGACTGTAAACTCTGACTTGTCCCTTATCTGTTGTCTTCTCCTTCAGGCAATTGTTAATTGTGTGCACAAGATATGTCTGTCTCTTTGCCTTCTATCTCCTCATTCCCTGTTTCCTATTTTGTAATTATTTCTTCCATTAAACAGTTTTTGAGCCTGTTAGGCCAACCCTTTTGTATGCCTCCCCAACTACTACATTCCCGTCTATTTGGCTTCTTTTTCCTTTCTCTCTCCATTCTCCCCTTCTTAGCTTATTTTATTCCTTAAAATTCTTTTAATGTGGAACTTGATCATATATTTACAGAATTGGTGTATTAAACTCTAAGATTGATCCTTCATTTTAAGTATACAAAGGCAGGAGTTGGCCATTTGATAGTTTCTTTTTCAAGGAACAAAATCCAAGTGAAGATTGGCCTACGTATTAGCTCACTAAGGAATAAAGATGTTCTGTCCTTAGTTAAGGCTTTCCTGGTCTATCATAGGCTGTCTAGAGGACCTCAGGCTTGCTATGGGATACTTGTCCCATTGGCTGAATTTGGGCACAGTGAAATGGCTGTAAATCCCTTTTTGCTCAGATTCTGAGCAGCTGAAGGTCAGTATCCAGATGGAGGCATTGTAGATCACTTATACTGGTAACCTAAGTGAGTTGCAAGTCATGTGTGTACTGTCAGTATGTATTTTCAGACCTTTCTCATTTGAGTGCCTTGTGATTGTCTGTTTCATGGAATGATCCTGCTGAGAAGTCAATGAGGAGATTCATGCTTATACACTATCTGTCCATGTCTTGGCCTCTGTTGGCAATGCTCATTGTTAGGTGTAAGCATGCTTCTTATCTTCTCATCTTGTAGAGAGTGCCCTTTAAAGCTTATATGCCTGCTCAGTGAGAGAATTATTTGGGTAGAGGAGATCATTCAGGTCAATTCCTTTCTGGAATAGCAATCATTTTTAAGGTCTTTATGACCTGAGATCTTCATATAACTCTCCTGATGAAGAGCTCACTCTCTCCTGAGATCCACAAAGTCTTTCCTCACACTGAATTGAGATCTGGTTTAGGAAGCACAGGATCACACCACTAGCTGAATGACAGACCAGGGACCAGAACCAGTCTTCTGAATTCCTAATCAAGTGGGTGTTTTGTTTTGTTTTGTCCACATTGTGATGTCTTGAGGTTCAAACACAGACCCCAACTCTTGGAAAGATGATTATTCATTGAGCTGACCTGTGCCTGAAGTGAGAGGGAAGATTACTGAGGTTGGCTGCATGACCAGGAAAGGCACTCACTGTGGGAAAAGAGTGCTCTAGACTGGTAGCTAAAAAAAACCTCAATTTGACTTCTGATTAATGCTACTGTAGTCCCCTCTTACTTGAGGTTTTGCTTTCTATAGCAATTCAACTATATTAAATGGAAAATTACAGAAATAAACAATTCATAAGTTTTAAATTGCACACGGTTCTGAGTAGTGTGATGAAATCTTGTGCTGTCCCACTCCATTCCACCTGGGACATGAATCATCACTTTGTCCAGTGTATCTACACTGTCTATGCTACTTGCCAAGTAATCATTTAGTAGCTATGTTGGTTATCAGATCAATTATCCTGGTATCATGGTACTTGTGTTCAAGTAACCTTTATTTTACTTCCTAATGGCTCCAAAGTGCAAGAGTAGTGATGCTGGCAATTCAGATATGCTAAAAAGAAGCTGTGAAGTATATGTATGTAGAGGCATGCCTCGAAGATATTATGGGTTTGGTTCTAGACCACTGCAATAAAGCCAGTTGTAATCTTTTTGCTGGAGGAGTATCTGCCTTCAATCTGTAAAATACACCAAACCTGTGAAGTGCAATAAAGTGAAGTACAATAAAACAAAGTATGTCCATATAGGAAAAGTTATAGTATATATAGAGTTTGGCACTACCCATGGTATGAGGCATCCATTGGAGGTCTTGAAACTTATTCCTTGTGGATAAGGGGGTTTGTTGTACTTTCTGTGTGCCCTTGAGTAGGTTACTTTCCTCCTCTTGAGCTCCTCCTCTTGAGCTTCCTTCCTTGTATATAAAATACAGAGAATAATCCTTGCCCTTTCTCCCTCTTTGGAGAATTATAAAGCTCATATAAGATAGCAGATTAAAAACTCTGAATTCTTCCCTAGCCAGTTTGGCTCAGTGAATAGAGCTGGGCCTGAAGACTAAGGAGTCCCCAGGTTCGATTCTGGTTAAGGGCACATGCCCGGGTTGTGGGCTTGATCTCCAGTTAGCGGGTGTGCAAGAGGCAGCTGATCAGTGATTCTCTCTTATCATTGATGTTTCTATCTCTCCCTCCCTCCCCCTTTCTCTCTGAAATCAATAAAAAAATATTTTTTAAAAGAACTCTGAAGTATGATACAGAGGCATTGGAGAGGTCATGGTAGTAATAAATGGACTTACATCCTCTTGGCTGCACAGGTTCGGGAGGCCTTGAGAAAAGCAGAGAAGGAGCTGGAGTCACACAGTTCCTGGTATGCTCCAGATGCCCTTCAGAAGTGGCTGCAGTTGACACATGAGGTGGAGGTGCAGTACTACAACATCAAGAAACAAAATGCTGAGAAACAGCTGCTGGTGGCCAAGGAGGGGGTAAGACATGCCCTCATGCTGCCTTCTTCTTTCCTCATCTCCCTCCCTTTTACCTGTCCTTTTACCTCCTTTCTGCCTCTTTCTATCCTTATTGTTGAACAAAGAGAGATCCTAGTGCTGGCTTCTGTTTCTTTTCCTAATAGACACCTTCTAATAATTTCTTTAAGCTTCTGGAGCAGGTAATGAGGGTGTGGGGGTATCCCACTCACCTTCTAGGAAAGATGCAGCAAATGGAGGCAGGCATATGGAAGACTGCCAGCCATAGACTCATGGGGGCAGCATCCTCCTGGTGCAAGGGTACTGACAGAGGACCTTTTGCTTCTCTTGTTTCTTCTAATTTCTTTCTTCCTCTACTCTTTCTCTCTCTCCCCTTGCGTTCCTTTTCCCTTTTCCATTTTCTCTACCTTTTTCTTGTGCAGCCTAAGCTGTGGTAAGAGGGGAGCCAACTACAGAAAAGATATTCCTCAAATTCTAATCCCTGATTTTTTTTTTTTAATCTGAGGGTCTAATCTTTACAGGCTGAGAAGATAAAAAAGAAGAGAAACACACTCTTTGGCACCTTCCATGTGGCCCACAGTTCTTCCCTAGATGATGTGGATCACAAAATCCTAACAGCTAAGTAAGTAGCACTTGTTGCCCGGCTCTGGCGGTGTCCATCCCATTCTCAGAATTCGAGGGTGTATAGGGCTTCCAACCCCAATTCTGTTTCTTCATTGGTATCAGGACAGCTCTGGTTTCCTGTCCCAGCCGTTATCTAGTTCTGACCTTGCTATTAGGTTTATGATTTAATTGTGTTTCTTATTTATCTTTCTCTCTCAAGTTGTTTCTCTGAGAGACCTCATTCCTATTGGGATTCACACCCAGCCCATGCCTGCAATTCTCTTTTATCTGTCCTCAGGCAAGCTCTGAGTGAGGTGACAGCAGCCCTGCGGGAGCGTCTGCATCGCTGGCAGCAGATTGAAATTCTCTGTGGCTTCCAGATTGTCAATAACCCTGGGATCCACTCACTGGTGGCTGCCCTCAACATAGACCCCAACTGGATGGGCAGTACACGGCACAACCCTGCTCACTTCATCATGACCGACGATGTGGATGACATGGATGAGGAGATTGTGTCACCCTTGTCCATGCAGTGTAGGTGATCTCTTGGGTGGGGATGAGGGAAGTAGTCTTTGATGCACACACAGGTTTAAGTAATTGACCATTGCCATGCTTAAACAGCACTTGGAGCAGATACCAAAGGAGACAGTTCAACTCATAACCTTAGTTAAAGCACAATTGTCACCAGATAATTCTTTATAGTTGTCCTTTCAGTGTTTTTCCTTGCTTTATTCTGTCTGCCCTACTGGGTTTATTGTATTTAGTGTGTCTCCCTCTGTGCTTTTTAAGTCCCTTTATTTACCTCTGCCCTCCCCCATATGCCTTTGTAAAAATCATCTCCTTAGTGGTTAATGATATAAAAATGGCATTTAGTTTAACTCATTATTTTATTGCTTTTATTTGTTTTCATTTTATATACATTATTCTTAATTGCTAATGTAGATGAATAGAATGATGTCTCTTCCTCTCTGGCTTTTTGTGTGAGACCTCAGAAAGCAACAGTCCCTTAAAGTGAAATTGCCCTAAATCTTCCAAACCAGAAAGACATTCTTGTCCAGGAGAGGTCTCCTGCGCAAGAATGTCTGGTTTTCCACCTGAACTCTTGGACCTCCCCACCCTCTGACCTGGGTCTTTTTCCTTTCCATTGTCTCCTCTGTGAGTGATAAGAGCTAAGTAGAACAGAATTGAAAGAGAGAGAACTATGTGGGCATTCTTCAGTGAACAAAGGAACTTAATCCTTACTGGCCCAGTTGAGGTTTTCTCTGGATCAGAGGCTATTTTAGATACATAGACTAGAGCCTTATAAAAAAGCTGTTATTGTGGGCCATATCCCATGGGTGCAGAAGGGATGGCAAAAACCTGGGGTTGGGTTAGGGGCTTACTTTCAGAAATCCAGATTCTTTAATCACAATGGATTCCAGCTCCAGACAGAACTTATTTGTAAAGTTTCCAATGATACTTTGCCTCTGGCTAAGACTCTTTATCTCCCTGTTCTGAGGGCTTCTACTCAAAGGCAACAAGGTTAGGATAACTGGCAGGTAGAGCCTGATCCTTGATCTAAAAGCTCCTATGTTCTCTGGGTTGGGAGGGCCCACCATTAGCTCTGAGCTACCCACCCCTTGCCCCCTGCCCTTCTTTTATCCCATTGGTGGGCAAGCTGAAGCCCTCTGTAAATCAGATTCTCTTCTCCTTTTGGCCTGGCTGTTGGACCCTAGATGCTGCCTGGCTGATGGGGCGTAGGTTCAGTGACCGCTCTCTCTGCTCAACATCCGCCGGCTCGGATGATCAGTCCCTCTGGAAATACCCGGGTTTGAGGAGCCCCTTTGGGGCTTTTGTTTTTCCGACTTTGGGAACTAAACCAACACTTCTATCCCACGGGCCCCTTCTCCTGCCTGCCTCACTCTCCTGCCTGCTCCCTCAATTCCCTAAGCACTGTCCCTACTAACTGCAGGGAGAGGTTCGGGGGTGAGAAGAACCAGCCTGCTCAGATGAAGGCTGGAGAGAATACCCATGGTGATGGAAGGCTTAGCCTTCTCCTTTAGCCCAGCTAGACAGATGTCCTGGTAGCTCCTCTTCTAGCTGGGCTGGGATGGAAAGAGGGAAGGAAAGATTATCCTCCTCTTTTCTCTTTTTAATGTTTTCCCCTTATTTCTCTGTTTCCCCTTTTTTCTCCCTCCCTATTTCATGCTTCCTTTTCCTCTTCCACTCTGCTTTCATGACTTGAAGGCCACCAGCCATAGAAGCCTTGCCTCCCCAGCTCTCCATCACCATGGACTTTTGCTTTCTCCCTGATGGTCCTTCTAAGGTTTCTGCCACCCTTATAACCTGGCCCTTTCTCCTATTTTTAGGGAGAAGGCAGGGAAGTCCATCTATCAAGGTAGAGGAGAAAAAACAAAGGTGTGAATTCTGTTTTCAGCTGGGGCTGGGAGTAAGCCCAAGGGGAATGCTCTAGCATATTCCTGAGTTACTGGTGCCCACATAGACCCCTTCACTGGGCATGGTGGCCATCGTCTTCCAAGAGCCTGATTTGCAGCATTGATTCAAGAGCTGGTTCTTTGTTGTTTACATGTTTATTAGAGGAAATTCAAGTAGTAAAAAGAGTAATCATGAGCACAAAAAGGCATCCATAGTCCCACCATTTATGAGCGCCTTTTATTTTAGTCTTCTTGTGAGATTTTAAAATGATTAAAATCTCATGGTCAAGATAATAATAACCACTACTATTTATTGAGTACCATGAACCATTTCAGGTACTTTAAATGCATTATCTTGAAGCCTTACGACAATCTTACAGAATTTTATAAATTAGGCATTAAAATAGGAATGTCAGTTGCTCAAGGTCAAAGCTAGAAGTGGAAAGTCCTGGTTTCAAACTCTATTGTCTTTTACATTCCATAGTTCAAGGTATTTCTTTTATAAAAAATGTTGTGTCCTTTGGTTTGCCCTGAGCATTTTAACCATTTGTACGCCATAAGCGTCTGTAGATGCAAGCAGAGGACCTTCCCCATACGCCATATGCTGTCTATAAAAAAAAAAAAATGTTTTCCCTAAGTGGCAATCCTGACAAACTTTAAAATTATTTTTCATGAGAATTTTTAGCTGAAAATAAATATTCAAGAACATGCAAATTATGAGTAATATATTTATCTTTATATTTTTTAATTAAATTCAAAATATAGTGGTGTGTGGGGATGGTTTTCATTTTGGATACATGGCAGTTAACTGGTTAATAGGCATTTTTCTGTTCATTTAAAATCTTTTCATAAATAGCATTTTTAATAGGTATATAGTCTTCCAGTAACTGGATATATTATCATTGTCTCATTGTTCCACCTTTGTGTTTGCTTTCACAAAATTACTAATTATGATGTGATGAACATGTTTGTCTATAAATCCTTGCCTAAACTATGAATTATTTCCTGAAGTTGGCTTTTTGAAAGGCTGGTTCTTAGTGCTCTCCCGAACCTTGCTCCTAACCCCTATCCTACCTTGTCCTGCCTGTGTCCTCCCACTAACTGCTTTGTCATATCCCTTTATAGTAATGTTGGCCTTTGGTCACTTTGCATTGGAATTGCCACTAAAACTGACCCAGGCACCTTATCTTCAATTTCCCCATTTTAGGACCCCTGGGTGGGAGATTTTTGGGAAGAAGTGTCCCATTCTTCAGTTTGGGCACTTGAGGCCCAGAGTAGTCTCCAGCAGGCATTTTTCCATGGGCACACCTGCTTGCCTGCTAGCCCAAAGTATGCTGGCCCTTCCTCATACTATCTTCACTTTCCTTGCAGCCCCAAGCCTGCAAAGTAGTGTCCGGCAGCGCCTGACGGAACCACAGCATGGCCTGGGATCTCAGAGGTTGGTAGAGGGTGAGGCTGGCCACTTCTTGACAAGCCGGGTATCTCTGCGGCGAATGCGCAGCCTTTCATCTGGACAGTCTTTCAGTTCTGAAGGCCATGGGACCAGCTCTCCATCTGCCTCTGCTTCTCCTTCTTCCTGCTCCTCTACCACCACCACCACCACCACCACCACCACCGCAGCCGCCACCACCACCACCATCCATGTCCACCCTGTTTATTACCACCAAAGCACTTCCTATTTTCTCCAGATGGATCCCTCCTCTGACCCACCCATTTGTGACAGCACCACTGTGATGCCTGGGCAATCAGAGAGCTTGGGGTATCAGCTGTCTCTCTTTCTTCCCTTCCTTCCCTTTCTACTGCCTTTACCTTGGCCTCTGCCTGCTGGCTGCTGCTTGATCAGCTCTGGGTGTGTGTGCAGTGTGTCCTTTCTCAGCCCTGGGATTCCTTAAGGTCAGCATAACTCCTTACACCTTTCTTCCCTTCTGTGTTTGGGGTTTGCTGAATCTAACCTCCTCCCTCATGCCCTGTAGCACTTTTAAACTGTGAACTTTTACATTCTTTATCTCAGTGGAGATCTCACTTCCTTTACTTCAACAAACATTTAATGATACCTTACTCTGTGCCAGGTTCTGCTGGGCATGAGGATTCATAGATGATAATAAACAATCCCAGCCATCAAGGACTACAGTCTAACCTGGGAGAGGTACATAAGTAATTATGGAACAATTTGCTAAGTGCTATGGGAGTACTGAGGAGGGAGTGACTAACTGTGTGTACTTGGGTGGAACACTTCACAAAAGAGATGGCATTTGTGCTAACATTCTATGTACCGTAAAAGGAGAAAATGCTCTAAGATGAGGAAACATGTGCAGAGACTTTGTGGTTAGAACATTGGATATGTGTTAGTGTGAAGGGGTAGCAAATGAGGCTAGAATGATGAAGGGCTCTGAATGACTAGGGGCTTTGGCCATTACCCTTTAAGAGACAGAGAACTACAAAAAGAGTTTCTACTGGGAATTTAATTGATCAGATTTGCATTTTAGAAATAACATATTAGTGGACTAAATAAGAAAAGGATGAGGAGACAACAGAAATTTGGAAGTCATTGTAGTAGACCACTAGGGGAGGTAATAAGGTATTGGGATGGAAAGGAGAGAATTAATTTAGTACTAGCCATGAGGGATGAAGGAGGAGAAGGAGTCTGTGATGTACACTTGGAATTAGGGAACAGAAGAGGATAAACATGTTTAGAGGTTTTGGACAAGAAAAGTTTATAGGTGAGGCAGACATCAAAATAGACAGAGTAGGAAGTTAAGGCTCTGAAAGGTTAAGTAGTTTTCTCAGGTCCCACAACTAATTAGGAGCAGAACATAGACTGGAACTTGGTTTTCCATTCTAGGATACTGTTGGATATCCTTCCACAAGGTCATAGAGTGTGAAACTTTCTCCCACAGCTTGATTTGGCAGTTGTAGGGACTTGCCCTGTTGATACTTCAAGATGATAGGCTAGGGTCTGAGATAGTAACCTTGACATTGTCTGTAATAGCTTAGGGACCCTCAGAAAGTCTATCTCCTCTGGAAGAACCACTCATCTCTGAAGTTGTAGCCATGGCCCAGTCCTGGCCTTTGGGCCGCCTCCTGCTTACCCTGTGGCTTCATTTTGGTCCTGCTTCACTCTGGATATCAAGCTCTCTAGCTCTGCCCCTTGAACCTCTGGATAGTTATCCTTGAGGTCTGTTCCTTTTTCTTTCACAAGGAACTGCCTTTACTAGCATTATTGTTTAGCAGAGCTTCCCATCTTCATTCTCATCCTCATTTTCATCCAAAATCCCAGGCAGGGAGACTGCTTTTCCCCAAAACAGATGGAGAGTACTGAGTTGGTTTGGAAGCACTAGAAGATGCTGCAAATATCATGTTCTAAGGCCCATGCTGAGGCCAGTGGGGAGGGTGGGTGGGAAGGTACCTACATCCACCTGGCCTATTCACTGCTTAATTTTCTTTTGCATCATGCATCAGAGGATCGTCTCTAAAGGCTAACAGGCTCTCTAGTAAGGTTAGTAGTTTGGGATGGGAGCCCAAGGCAGCCCAGCCTTTGGGGAGGGATACCCCTGGCCTGAATTTTCTCAAAGATTCAGGGAGGGAAAATGAGCTTGCCTCAATAGACCTTGTCTCTCCTAAATCTATCCAGGCTTCCTCCCAGGTTCTTTTCTCTTCTTTGTGAGTCTCAGCTTTTAGTTGATGGGGAAGGCGTAGAAAAATGGGAAACATGACCTAATGGGGTTGTGGGACTGGAGGAGAGACTCTGACCTTTCTTCCTTGGCATTAGAAAGGTAGGCTCCGCCCTGGCTGGTGTGGCTCGGTTGGTTGGAATGTCAATGTACTAGAAGGTCGTTGATTCCTGGTCAGGGCATATATCTAGGTTGAGGGTTTAATGCCCAGTCGGGGCACTTGTAGGAGGCAACCGATTGACATTTCTCTTTCACATTGATGTTTCTCCTCTTTCTCTCTCTCTTCCTTTCTTTCTTTCTTTCTTGAATCAAAACAAACCCCCTCATCCACAATAAAAAGAAAGGTAGGCTCCCGGGGGCCTTACCACCTCGGCCTCAAGGGCCCCTTTTCCAGTGTTGCTCCTCAGAACTTCCTTGGCATCATGCTCAGTGGTGGTTCATATGTATGAGGAAAAGGCAGGATATGGAGAGGATCATCTTAGGGCTTAGAGAAGCAAGGGTACATTTACATAGAAGCAAGAACAGCATCAGATATTATGAAAACTAATATGAGACCAAATATTGGTAAACACAAGAGTATGTGGCTGAAACAGTATTTGTAGAATGGGAATTGGAGATAGAATTGTGTTCTGCTATCCTCTCTCTCTAGGAAGGTACTAACTCATGGGGTAGCTGCTTAGTTGTTTCCTACTGAGAATTAAACTTACAGGGTGGGGCAAAAGCAGGTTTGTCAAAGGCCAAAAAAAAAAAAAAAGGAGGTTTGTCGTTATTTGTATGGAAAGTAATACAATAATTAATAAATAAAAATACAAGAATTAACTGTTTTGCTTACTCTTAACTAGTAAACCTACTTTTGCCCACCCCTGTATAATAGCTATGAGTCAATCTTCTGCTTTTGCCTATTTTAAGGACCTGGAGCCTTTCCTAATTTTTGACCCATAAGCTTCCTTCTTCCCAGGTCCTGTGTTGATCCCCTCTCCCACTCCCAACACTTTCCCTTTGGCTCTGGGAAAGTAGAAGGTAGGTTAAGGAATTGGCAGGGGACTCCACATGTACCCTATTTTTCTATAGCGGCCAGAGAGGTGGCATCCAGAATTGGTTCATGGCTTTTTTAGGAATTGCCACCTCCGAAGGGTCTCAACTTTATGGACTAGCCTCTGTGTGTGCATGTCCAGTGCGCAGTGCCATTCCCCAATAACTCAGCCTTGCAAAGAAGCCTCTTGTGACTGACCCCCAGGTGGGTCTTTCAGCTTGACCGGCATCATCATCATTCCCAATATACTTTCTATATTTCCAAGTACTTTGCCAACATACTTGATCCCCCAAATAGTCTTGGAAGATAACTGAATTGATATTATCTTCATTTGGCCCAAATTGAGGACCTGCAAGTTTAGATGACTTGACCAAACCTCAGGCAGAGATGGAAATTGAATCAAACCTTATGATTTCTAGTGTGCAGCTCTTCTGAATCACTGCTGCTTAAAGGCCAAACATCTTGTCTTTCTGCACCTCTCTCCATTCTCCCTTGCAGCAGAGCTTTGAAAAAGATTCCACCCTTCCTGCTGCCAGCCGACTTTGGTTTGAACTCTGCAATACTTCTCTATGACCCCCTTTGAATCCTGTGAGAGGGTTGATGGAGGCAGCATCCTGGCCTTTTTGGGTGGGTGATTGTTTGCAAGGCTGTTCTGACTATCTCCTCCCCAGCCTGGGTCAGGCCCACTTACTGCATGTGCCCTGTTTCTTGGAGCCTGGCCCAGACTGGATGTATCCCAGGGTGTGACAGGAGTAAGTGGGGGAGGAAGGCATAGAAAATGGTGACTCAGAGCAAAATGTGGATTCTATGTTAGCCAGGGTTGATCCTAAGAAATCTAACTAGCTATGGGGAAGCAGAGATGTTATGATGAGAATGCCTGTGGTATTGAAGCCTGTGGTTGCCCTAGTTTAGGGCCTGGCCATTCTTCAAGGGTGGGGCCCAGACATTAGAAAGCTTTTTGCCCGACAGATGATGATATAATGACATTTGCTTTTGCTTTTTGTTGTCTGTCTCTTCTTCCCCCATCACTTTCCCCTTTCATTTTTTTTCTCCCCTTGGTCTTGCTTCTTCTTTTGCTTTTCTTTTCCCCCAATTTTATTGTCTTGTCTCTTCTCCAATTTGTCCTCATTCCCTATTCCTGCCTCCTGTTGTCCTGTGCTTATGACCTACTCATTTGCCTTCTGTTTCTTATCCTTCTCTTTCCCACTATACCTTTTCCTCCTATTTTTCTCTTGCTGCTCTCTTTACCCCCATTTTCATACCCTGTCCTATCTTTTCATGTTGTCTCTCTCTCTCTCCTCTGTCCTGTATGCCTTTCTTTCTTCCTCTTGGTCCTGTCTTACAGGGATTTGACCCATTCCGATTCGGAGTCCTCCCTCCACATGAGTGACCGCCAGCGTATGGCCCCCAAGCCTCCTCAGATGGCCCGTGCTGCAGATGAGGCTCTCAATGCCATGACTTCCAATGGCAGCCACCGGATGATTGAGGGGGTCCACCCAGGGTCTGCGATGGAGAAGCTGCCTGATAGCCCTGCCCTGTCCAAGAAGGCTCTACTGGCGCTGAACCACGGGCTGGACAAGGCCCAAAGCCTGATGGAGCTGAGCCCCTCAGCCCCACCTGGTGGCTCTCCACCTTTGGATTCTTCCCATTTTCATAGCCCCAGTTCCCCAGACCCTGACATGTCATCTCCATTTGGGGACAGCCGAGCCTCACAGGCCAGCCGAAATACACGAATTCCCCACCTGGCTGGCAAGAAAGCTGTGGCTGAGGAGGATAATGGCTCTATTGGTGAGGAGGCAGATTCTAGCCCAGGCCGGAAGAAGTTTCCCCTCAAAATTTTTAAGAAACCTAAGAAGTAGGCAGAATGAGGGTGGCAGTTGCAGGACCGCTTATCTTTCCCTGGTCTTCTGCCTCCCCTTTCCTGCCTTCCAAGATACTAGCCCCTAAAGTGGGGCATGGGAGGGGTTGGCAGAGGTCTGGGCACTGTAGATACCTGCCCCCCTCATCCTTGGGTCCTTCAACATTATTTATTAACTGACCACCATGGCCTGCCTGCCCTGCCTCCCTCCAACTATGGGCTGCTGCTATCACTCCCTCTCCACTTCAGTGCATGTCTTAGTTGCTGTCCCCTCAGCTCCCAGCTCCACCTCTGAGGTCCAGCTTCTGTCTCTGCTGTCCCAGTTTGAGGTTTGGTTTCTTGTTTTTCTCTGTCTCCTGCTTTCAGTCTCTTCCCTCCCACCATTCCCCAACTTCCCTTAGCAGCTATGGGGGAAGATAGGAGGAGTAACTTCTGACACCTGTGCCTCAGATTTATTCCACCCCACCTATGATGGTTCTCTTTGTCCCCAACTGGGTCCTAGGGCCTAATATTTGAAGTTTGTTTTGGGGGAATGTGGTGAGCTAGAGGAAATCGTGGCCTGGTGCTTACGTAGGCCTCCAGGAGTCCATGAGGGACTGAAACCAATTCCCAGAGAACAAGCCACTAAAGAATTTGAAAGAGGCCACTCTAAGGGATAGATTGGGAAAGACTTCTTAATTGGAGGAGGAGTAGATGCTAGAGTTGTGGGCCACAAGGCAGTCACTTTTTCTCTGTTTTCTCATCCACACCTGCCTCTCTTATCCCTGCTCCCCCACTCTGTAGGAAGGTTTGTTTATAGGAGGTGCTGCCTAAATGCTCCCCAAGCATCAGTATTCCTGGCAATCAGGACATGGCTCCCCTGGCCATGGGAGCCACAGCCATGATACATGTCTGTAATGGGGCCCTGGAGCTGTTGGGCAGGATGTTGCATTTGAACCAAAAGACAGTTTAAAATTTAAAAAAAGAAATCTGAATTTCCCAAGTGCCTGCACCACACACTCCCCTTATCAGCACCATTTTTTCATGTTACTGCATACCCTGGGCCAGAGGCTCAGAAAGGACATAACAGATTTAGGGGAAGGTGTGGCTAAGGAAGATGGGGTAGGTGAAGGTGGCTTTGTAACCACTTCCTCCCACCCTTCCCCACCCTCTAGACAACTCTCTTTCCTACCTATTTTTGCTATGGCTATAAAGATATTTTCCCTCTGCCTCACTCCTTGACATGCCTTTACTCTAGGATCCTATTTTGGACCTGGGGTAAGGGCACCTGGGGTTGGTCTTAGGAGGGGGGTAGGCTGCAGACTGCCTTGTACCCCCTGGACACCCTCACATGGGTTTTTCTGTGTTATTTCATAAGACTCTTTGAAGTCCAATAAAGCATGTAGGAGATTTTAACTTCTTCTGGCTTTGACTCTTGTGGTGTGTCTGTGCTCTTTGTGGCATAGTAGACAGGATGAAGAAGAGACTATTTCTGATCTGTCAAGAGAAAATGAAACTAATACACAGACCCAAAAGGTCTCTGGGTAGAGTTACCAGATGAAATACAGGACACCCAGTTAAATTTAAATTTCAAATAAGCAATAATGATTTTAGTATAATTATAGCCCATGCAACATTTGGGACACATTATTTTTATTTGCTAAATATAACAACCCATCTTTTTCCCCATTTCTTTAATATATAACTTTATTTCTGGTTATAGCAACAAATGCTAAGAGGAGAAATAGGACTTCCCCATCCACATACAATTCGATAGATAAAAGAACAGATACAATAAATGAAAAACAAAATGAAGAAATTTTAAACTTTGTTATAGCTTTAAAACATTGTCTGATACAATTAGAAATCACATTCATTTCTCAAACTTAAAACTGTGGCTTATTTAGAAAGTACTGTATCCCATTAGAAATGAAATGAAAAGGCAGGCCGCACAGCAGCCATGGGTCCTGTCTCCTGAGGGCAGCCTGGCTCCTGCCATCACACCGGGTGTCCACGAGCTGCCCTGGGCTTTCCAAACCAAACTTCACTCACGAGCGGTGACATCGCAACATGACCTCCACTTCACACTCCAGGCTAGACCTTAATTTCCACTTTGTAGGAAACCACTGCTTTTAAAGCATTATTAAACATATTGTAAAAAATACTTTAGATAGCCAGCCACTGTAAAAATAAATCACACGCTCACACACATACGTACACCAAGGTCTCTGGGCCATTTGACCCCACCTATCTTATAGCTTCACCTATGACCAATGACTTAGAATTACTTCACAGATCAACAAACAAGTGTTGGCAAGGATGTAGAGAAAAGGGAACCCTGTGCACAGTCAGTGGGAATGCAGATTGGAAAACAGTATGGAGGGCCCTCAAAAAATTAAAAATGAAACTGCCTTATGACCCAGAGATTCCACTTCTTGGCATATATATGAAGAAACCTAAAACACTAATACAAAAGAATATATGCACCCCTACGTTCAGTGTTATTGCAATGTTATTTACTATAGCCAAGATATGGAAGCAACTCAAGTGTCTATCATTAGACAAGTAAATAAAAAAGTAGTGGTACATATATACAATGGGATATTATTCAGCCACAAAAAAGAAAGTTTACCATTTGCAACAACATGGATGGATCTAGAGGGTATTATGCTAAGTGAAATAACTTAGTCATAGACAAGTACCATATTGCACTTATATGTGGAATCTAAAGAACAGTACATGTACAAACAAAACAAACAGATTTATTGATTCAGAGAACAGACTGATGGTTTCCAGAGGGGTGGGGGGTTGGGAGACTGGGTGAAAAAAGTGAGAGGATTAAGAAGTACAAATTGGTAGTTAAAAAATAGTCATGGGGATGTAAAATACAGCATAAGAAATATAGTCACTAACCTATGTATATATAAAAGCCTAATATGCAAAGTGTCCCCTCAGGAGTTTGATTGCTCGTTATGAGGTGCACTGACCACCAGGAGGTGGAGTGGACTGAAAGAATGCCCCGGCCAGCAGCTGCTAGGGACCCTACCTGTGTATGAGTTCCATGCACTGGGCCTCTAGTATGGTAATAACTGTGTATGGTGCCAGATGGGTACTGGAAATATCACGAGGAACACCTTTCTAAAGTATGTGATTATTTAACTACTATGCTGTACACCTGAAACTAATACAAAACAATATTGAATATAAACTAACTGAACAAAAGTAGTATTTTCACCTTAAAAAATTATTTTGCTGGGAGACTGGGATGCACCTGGAGGATACATACTGCCAAAGAATTATTACTATAAATACTTTTAAAAAATATATTTTGTTGATTTTTTATAGAAAGGAAGGGAGAGGGAGAGAGAGTTAGAAACATCGATGAGAGAGAAACATTGATCAGCTGCCTCCTGCACACCCCTTACTGGAGATGTGCCCGTAACCAAAGTACGTGTCCTTGACCGGAATCGAACCTGGGACCTTTCCTTCTGCAGGCCGATTCTCTATCCACCGAGCCAAACCGGTTTCAGCTAAATAATACATTTAAACACACACAAACAAAGACAACCAATGGGTCTGGGATGCCTGTCTCTACTTAAGCAGGGACAGGGCTGAATAATATATGAGCATTTATTCCAATAATGCTG
Source organism: Lasiurus cinereus (assembly GCA_011751065.1). NCBI lineage: Eukaryota > Metazoa > Chordata > Mammalia > Chiroptera > Vespertilionidae > Lasiurus > Lasiurus cinereus. The sequence goes on along the minus strand of JAAGEH010000135.1, from coordinate 11,949,239 downwards.
GAAGTATGGGAGAGCAGCAGGTCATCCACAAAAATCTCCTCTGCCCCTCCCCATAAACCAGCTGCCTATATTAGGTAGAAGGACAAAGATTACGTAGGAAAGTAAGAATTACAGGCATGAGAAAGTAGGAAGGTAATCATAGTTACAGGTGACAGGCAATGAGGGCTGGTGCCTCCAGGCACCTCTGGGATCAGATTACTGACAATAGGGGCCGGGGGTTTGCAAAGGGTGGATGCCTCTGGGACGATTTGAGGTGGTAAATCTTTCCATGATGGGTAGCACTCAGAAAAGGAGGATGCGCTGCATTCCGATGTTAGCTCCCAAGTCAGCCAGGTTAGAATGTGCTTTCTCTACTCAGAACAGAACATCACAGTTACAGAGCATGATCAATACTTCCTATAATTACAGCCAGTCCCCACCATTCTATTTCTGCCCCTGCCAAAATCAATGCAAGGTTTTAGGGGGGGGGACGCCACATGAGGTTTCATAAAAATCAGTGCGTGTAGCCCAAATCACCAGCTTCTACGTCAGTCACCACGCCATGTCTCTTCTACCTCCACAAGGACGTTATGGCTGACCCGGTCTCTACCGCCGTCCCCTGAAGAACTCTAACAGCAAATGGATCTTGTCCTTTCTCAAAACCCTCCCAGGGCTCCCATGTACGCCAGGGCACAATCCTCGCCCAGCCACGGCTCTTTTCCGGCCAGACGGAGTAGTGCGAGGCTCTCCGCTGGCCCAGCCGCCCGGAGGCCCCCGTCCCTCCCTCCGGCTGTGGGTCCCAGGCTCCAGCTCACATCAGATGGCAGTCCCGTGGGACTAACACACAGTACAGTAGTCAAGGTAAGAACAAGTGTTGCGGATGGTTGGCTTTTAGTTATTATTTCAAAATACTTGAACTATCTTGACCTCAGCGGGGACGCAATGGCGAGAGCGGGGGGCTGGTCTGGCGAGCTCTGAGCGCCCGGTCCCGTCCCCGGCTCCGCTAAGGCTTCGCCCACACCCAGCGCGGCGCTGAGCCCTCAGCGCCGGGCCACACCCCGCGCAGCTGCAGGAGAGGCGCGGTCGGCTGGACCCCGCCCACACTTCACATGTGGCGGGAGCGCCGCTTTCCCGCCGGGCGCGCCCCCCGGCCCTGCGGCCGTGAAAGGGGCGCGGTCTCGTGGGCCCCGCCCACGCCCAGCGCTGTGGCGAATGGGCAAAGCTGACTTTCGGTAAAGCCAGTCGGGCCCTCCGCCGGGCGCCGGCGGCGTAGGAACGTCAGACGAGCGACGTCGCGTCGCTGTGCGTCACGGGTGGCGGGAAGGCGATTCGGCTCGTCGCTCCTTGGCGGAGGAGAGTGCCCTGCGGAGGGAAGTGCTCTGTGGACCCACTCAACTCCCAGCACTTGTGCAGCCCCTGGAGGTCGACCCATTCGCACCCCGCCACCTTTTAGCGCCTCAGCGCTGCAGACCCGGATCGGATCCATATCTTCCTCGGCCACCAGCCGCGATGCATGTGATCAAGCGAGGTGAGGGGCCGGAGAGGGGACGGTGGGATAGTGGGGAGCGGGTCAGGGGACGCGGCTGCTGCCGCCCGAGCAGTTGGCCACGCCCGCCCGTCTCCGCCGCTTCCCGCCCTGCCCGCGCGGCTTCCCGCCCTTCCAGCCCGCCCGCCCGCCCGCCGGCCGACCGCTGCCCCCTCCCCCACTGCCGCTCCGGTCGTCTGTCGGCGCCCCCGCCGCTTGCTCCTCCAGCCGCGTTCCCAAAGAGTAACCCCCTCGCCCTGACCGGGTAGCTCCCGTGTGTGCCTAACGTTTTCCTCACCGCGAGCCCCTGAGGTAGAATTATCAGCTCCGTTTCATAGATGAAGAAACTGAAGCGCAGAGAGAGAGAGAGAGAGAGAGAGAGAGAGAGAGAGAGAGCGAGAGCCCGGTGACTGAGGCCATTTAGTTGATGGCGAGATCAGGGTTGGAACCTGACTTTCATTTGAAAACAGTGGGTCTGTCCTAGGCCGTGGGGGTGGGGTTACGAGGGCGAAAAAAAGGACTTTGTACGCTACGAGGGCACCTATTAGTTCCCTGACCCACAGAAAAGGTGTGGAAGGACGAGGACGCCGTGACTCTGTGGTGCCATTTGTTCCAGGTTTAGCCCCAGAGGAGCTGGGGTGGCGACCACCGCCCTTCCCCCTGAGGAGAAACGGAATCCCCTGAGGGGGCCCAGACGTCTTTTGCCCAGATGATGGGGGACGGGGAGAGGCCGTCCCTTCCCCGCAGACTTGCGGAGCGCCTGCCTTTTGCGGGGCTGTGTGAAGTTAGGAGAGACCGTCCCTGCTTTGGGGAAGAAAGGGTTTATTAATACTCAGGTTGGGCAAAACGAGGGCAAAACGCACTTTGAGCAGAGAACCATACCGGACCGATAGGAACCAGTTTTGAGCTGAACCGACTGATGCTAATAAAAGTCATCCTCCACAATATCAGGCACTCCGTAAATTCTAGTTGGCTGACTGGATGTTTGTTTTATCCACTAGGTTCTGAGTTTCAAAGATGGGACTTTATGCCCACACTAGCACTGGACCTGCCATGAAGAAATGCTCAATGATTAAATGAGAATACATTTTACTTTATTGATTTTGTTTCTTAGAAAAGAAGCGGGGTGGCGGGGGAGGGGGGGGGACATCAGTTGGATGCCTCTTGCACACCCCTTTCTGGAATCAGCCGGTAACCCCGGCATGTCCCCTGGCTGGGAATCCAACTGGTGCCTCTGGGTGCATGGTGCTCAGCCAACTAAGGCACACGGGCCAGTGGGAAGAATAACTGTTTTAAAATATAGGATGCCTGCCCCCGCCCGGCTTGGCTCAGTGGTTGAGCGTGGACCTGTGAACCAAGTGGTCAAGGGTTCTGTTCCCCGCCGGGGTGCATGCCCTGGTTGTGGGCTTGGCCCCATCCTGAGGTCCTGCAGGAGGCAGCCAGTTGGTGATTCTTTCTCATTGACATTTCTATCTCCCTCTCCCTTTCTCTCTGAAATAAATGAAAATGTATTTTTAAAATATATATGCCATATTTTCTAGCATAATAAGATGACTTTTTAACTCAGGGAAATCTTCTCAGAAGTTGGGGGGGGTCTTCTTATAGGGCGAGTATATCCCAAACTCTATATTTTAACTGGAAAAGTTGGGGGTCGTCTTATACGCCGGAAAATACGGTAAATGTCTATGAAGCCCTGGTGATGGCTCAGTTGGAGCACTGTCCAATGCATCAGAAGGTTGCAGGTTCAATTCCTGCTCAGGCACTTAGGGGAGCCAACTGAGGGATGCTTCTCTCTCCCTTTCCTTCCCTTACCTCTCCCTCCCCCTCTCTCTCTTCTGTCACTCTTCCCTTCCCCACTTTCCTCACCCCCCCCCCCCCCCTCTCTAAAAATCAATAAAAACATATCCTTGGGTGAAGATTTTTTAAAAGGAAAATACAGGATTTAATGAATGCGGTTGGTAGGCAGGTAATTGACTTGGTTGTGGCCAGATGGTTTAACTATAGTTAAGAGATTGAGAGGTGGACAGTGGTGGCCCTTCATCCTATCTTTGGAACATTCTCTGAATTTTCCTGGTCTCCCATTTTAGCTGATGAGACCAAAGGACCTCAGACATGTACAGTAAATTTTTTAGACCTATAGAAAAAGGTATGGAAGGATGAGTATGCTCTTATGATGAATCTGTAACAGATGAATGGGAAACTTGTGGATGTAGATTACTGTGTGGGTAACACCTTTGTATTGAATTTTTAATTTTTTGGGCTCACTTTCAAATACTGGAGTTTACTAAGTACTCCCCTACACAAGCTCTAAAAGACAGGGCTTATTTTGTGTCTCCATTCCTTCAGAAAACATAATTTGATCCAGATGGTTTGGTAGAATCTTTTAGTGTAGCATTCAGCAAGGCTTGTTAATATAGAAAATTATAGTTAGATTTGTTTATTTTATTTACATTCAAGTTTTTTTTTAAAAAAATATATTTTATTGATTTTTTTTACAGAGAGGAAGGGAGAGAGAGAGAGTTAGAAACATCAATGAGAGAGACATCAATCAGCTGCCTCCTGCACGCCCCTACTGGGGATTGCCCACAACCAAGATACATGCCCTTGACCATAATCGAACCTGGGACCTCCCTGTCCGCAGGCCAATGCTCTATCCACTGAGCCAAACTGGTTGCAGCTACGTTCAAGTTTAAATGTGCTTTTTATTTTTGGTATGTCAGTGCAGTAGTGGACTAACACCTATCAGGAGGGCAACTGGTTGTCATTTTGTTAAGTACTTGTTGAATGTGCTAATATATCAATAAGCACTTTGAGGAAATATATTAGAAAGATAGACAATTCCATCTTCAGAGATCTTAGGGTTGTCAGGAACATAGGAATAATCCATATGAAAATCCTATATAATAAAAGCATAGTATGCAAATTGTCCCCTTGACCGGAGTTCTTCCCAGAGTTCGACAAGGGTGGCTGGCCAGGGAAAGGGAGGGAGGCCCTGGCCGGCTGGCAGCTGCTAAGGATCCTATCAGTGCACGAATTTCGTGCATGGGGCCTCTGGTTAGATATTTGAATGGAATAGTAGATGAGTTGTTCTCATCTGCTCTCTCAAGCTATTTTTCTTGTGGAAGAATATATTGCGTAGGGAGGTCAGGTTGAAAATTAGAATAAATGCCATGAAACTGATTTAGTTGTAAAGGGTGCTTTGGAATTTAGTAGTATAGTGTTTTCAAAACTTTGGGTTGTAACTCATGGTAAAAATTACATTCTACATAATGACTTAGTAAACACATGCATGTATATGTACACATACATAAAACTGAAAAGTTTGCAAAATAACACCTTCTAAAGCACACATTTGCACTCTGATAATCTCTCTTCTATTCCAGGTTCTTTATCCCCTTTCTCACCCTCATCTCCTTTACAATCCACTGTATTATTTTATAAATCTGTGTGGATATTGTACTGGGCACTGAGGTTACAGTGGTAAGTAGGCAGATATAGTTTCTGCTTTCAAAGATATTGAATTCATGATTCCCATTTAAAGAAAGTTGTTTTATACCTAACTGTACTTCTCTACCAAAATTACTAGAATGTGAAGCAGGTTACATCTGTTGTGTACAACTAATCCAAGATACTTAACCAGTCCTGTATGGTCTACATCTTCATTTTTCTTTCTTTTTGGTTTATTTATTTTAATAGTTTATTTTTTATTTTGTTTTATTGTGTTACATGTATACATATTTTCCCATTGTCCCCCCGGTCTTCCATTTTTCCTTTTTTTTTCTTCAATTCCTTTACTTCAGTTTTCTCCTACCTCACAATTTTCCCCCTTTTCCTTCAGTTCTTTCCTTTAGTTCCTTCTATCTCACAAGTAATATCAGATGCCAAATACACACTGTAATAGTTCCTTTTTGCCTTAATTTCTGGCAAATTAGGAAGATTATTCAATATTGGGCATCATCTTTAAATCTTCACAGGTCAAAATGTACAACTGGTTACACACATAGTCAAGGATGTTTAATACCTGGCTGTGTCTACCTCAGTAAAGACAACAGATTTGGAAAAATACTTTTTCCTTTATGTACAGTAGTAAATAAATACATAGTTAACAGCTTGAAGGGAAATTGCTAGGGGTATTCCCAAAACAGAAAAAAATCTTTAAATTCCCTTGCACAGTTATTTTAGACAATAGAATTACTCTTGACCATATCCTAGCTAATCAAGGTGGGGTTTGCACTGTTAATATTTTTTGTGCTTAATAAAATACCTCTGGCGAAATAAAGATGGAATTAGATGAAGTCTGGACACAAGCCAAATGATTAAATATAGAGCTCACTGGAACTTCATGATTCTTTAATATCTTAAGCTGACTGTCCTTGGGTATTGCCTCCTGTTTCAAGTCTAGTCTGCAAATTTGACAGCATTTTGTTTGTTATTACAGGAATTTTTTTTTAAATATATTCTATTGATTTCTTACAGAGAGGAAGAGAGAGGGATAGAGAGTTGGAAACCTCGATGAGAGAGAGACATCGATCAGCCGCCTCCTGCACGCCCCCTACTGGGGATGTGCCCGCAACCAGGATACATGCCCTTGACCGGAATCGAACCCGGGACCTTCCAGTCTGCAGGCCGACACTTTATCCACTGAGTCAAACCGGTTTCGGCTATTACAGGAATTTTTGCTGTTATAACACTTTATTCTGCATAGCTTGATGTTATAAAGACAGTAAGCACTCTGTTAATGGTTGCTCAATGATCTGAGATCATTAAGTTGAATGAAACTTCATAGGAGAAACCTCAAGAACTATAGAAGATGTTCGCCCTTAAACATGATAGTAAAGTCTTCCTTTCTCTAGCTTTTGAGGCTGGGTTGGAGCATGGGTTTGATTTCCAGTCAGGGCACATATTCAGGTAGTGGGTTTGCAGTGCATAGGATAAGCAACTGATCTATGATTCTCTCTTTCCCCCTCTTCCTCTAAAATATATTGTTACAATGTAAATAGTTAAAAAGAAGAAAAAGACCTCTGTTTTATTGCTCTTGTTGCTCAAATGTGGCCTAAAGGTGCCTAAGAAGAAAGAAAATCTCTTTCCCGATTAAGGTTGCTAAAGGAGGAACATACAAGGCCAAAAGTAGTAAAGAATTTATAAATTTATTGTTACATCTGTGAGTAAAAGGGCTGAGACCAAAATGCTTTAGCAAAGCAGAGTAGGGGGAGTGGGATATTTATGTCTCTTGTAAAGGTCAGAGTAACCTGTAGGGCCAGGTGTAGGCAGTCCATTGGAAACTGGGTGAGGCAGTTTACTGGAAACAAGGCCGTTAATCATGAAACCTATAATGAAAATAACAGAAAAATCTCATGGAGCACAAGAATGTGTCTAACATTCCAGGGAGGGACAAGAACCCCAAGTGTGGTGTAATGAAATGAAAGAATATGCCTAATATTTCTTCCTGCATGGGACATGACTTGCTGGATATGAATCTTCCTGGCAACACAGGACCAATGTTGCTTTCCATTTTCCATGTTGATTTTTGAGATCGTTTTCCATTTTGGACATCATTTCGTTTTTGATGATGCTTTCTAAGGAAGGATCTTGATCAAAAGGGGAAAATATGAAAAATAATATAAATGGACCCTTTTTATTTTTAAAATACGTATATTTTTATTGGTTTAAGAGAAAAAGAGAGGGAGGGAGGTAGAAGAAATATCAATGATAGGAGAAAATCATTGATTGGCTGCCTCCTGCATGCCCCCTGTGGGGATTGAGCATGTAACCTGGACATGTGCCCTTGCCTAGATTTGAACCTGGGACCCTTCAGTCTGCAGTCCAACACTATCCACGAGCAAAATTGGCTAGGGCATAAATGGAGCCTTTTTAAAGTGGAGTTGGAGCTGCATCCAGAGTAACTGCCTTGTGCATATTCAAACCTTTGGAATGTGAAAATTGGGCAAAATAACCTTTGGACTGAGCCTAAAACAATGTTGTATCCCAAACAACTGTTATCAAAGATAACAAAACATATGACTACTGCATAGAAAATAAAGATTTATTTATTTTTCTGTTTTTATTTCTTTTATCACTATCTTCTCCATGCCCTCTTCTACCTCTACCCATCCTCCTCTACCCTAAAAACATTATTTAAAATTAGCATCAATATTTTAGCTTCACCTACAGAAATTCCTTCCATTTGTGGAATTGTTCCCTTTGTCATAAATAGCTTTTGCCTTTGCTTCCTAATGGGAATACTGGGTTTCTGCCTGAACTAATGCTTCCTGAGATATTTTGGATCTCAAATAAATTCTTATTGCCTCTCACTTTGGCCTTTTATTTTTAGTTAACAGACTGTTTGTTATGTGGGTTGCCTAAAGTTAAAGCTATTTAGTAGTTGGATATATCCATTATCCCTGGTAAGAGTAAATACAGGTTGGATGAGTTACTATTTGAAGTTAAAATAACAATAACAGGACTTTTTGTTAGGAAGAACAAAGAGGAAAATTATCTAAATTCAAAGTCATAAAAAGGGCTAACTGGTAAGGTCTACATATATTTGCTTCCATATCACCAAAATAGTAAAACTAAGGTTGCCTCTGGAAGATGATCTTGATATGTAATAAATTCAAAATTGGTAATTAGGAGAGTAAACCAATTTTATCTTGTTGAAATGGAGACAAGTTTATAAGTCACTTAGCAGTCAGTAAGTACTTGATTACTACTATGTGCAAGGCCTTCCTTGGTCTGGGCACTGGGGAATACATGCAAGTAAAACATGCAAAAAATGTTTTTCTTCTGAAAGTTATATTCTTGTGGATTGATGGTGAGAGACACAATAAACAAATACAGTAGTCCCCTCTTATTTGTAGTTTCACTTGCCTGCAGTCAACCATGGTCCAAAAATATTAAATGGAAAACTCCAGAAATAAGCAGTTTATACGTTTTTAAGTTGTGCGCTGTTTGAGTGGCACATGAAAGCTTGCACCATCAGGCTCCATCTCATTTGAGACTTGAATCATCTCTTTATCTAGCTTATACACCATATACACTACTTAGCTGTCGCAACATAACTTTTATTTTACTTAATATTGAGAAAGCATAAGAATTTATTCTGGTGAGTCAGATATGTCAAGGGGAACGTGTTCTCAAAGGAAAGAAAAACGTATACTGAAATTGCTCAGAGCTATATAAGAATGAATCTTCTATCCATGAAACTGGAAAAGTTTTGTCGAACCTCAAATTGCAAAAGTTACCATAAGAGTCTGTGATAAGTGCTTAGCTAAGATGGAAAAAGCGTTACATTTGTGGATGGAAGACGAACAAAAAATGCGTTCTGATTGATGTCAGCATGTTGCTCCAGAAATCAAGCTTATACGAACATTTCAGCAAGGGATCTGTAAAACAAGTGGCACCGTACCCTTTATTGCAATTAACGGATGGTTACGCAAATTTAAGGATATGTTTGGACTGAAAAATGTAAAAATTATCTGAAGGGCTGCATTTGCTGATAAGCTGCTGCTGCCACATTTCCTGCAGCATTAAAGAAGTTGATTGAGAAGGGTAAGTATGTAGAGGAAAATAACATACAGGGAGTACCCCAAAAATGTAAACATACTTTAATTACAAAGGCAGTTTTATTAAAATACATTTCATTTTCAAAATGTAATAAAAACCAGCTGTTAAAAGTGTGTATACATTTATGGGGGATACCCTATATATAGTAGGGCTTGGTAATATCTGGTTTTAAGCATTCACTGGGGGTCTTGGAACAGATAAAGGGAGGGACTACTGTAAAATGTAGAGTATGTGAGGTGCTATGGAGAAAAATAAAGCATAGAAGGAGGGAGGAAGATAAGAATGGGTATTACAATTTAAAATAGGGTTATCAGGGAAAGCCTCATTGAGAAGCTTACGTTGAGTAAAGATCTGACATCAGTAGAAATAGCAAGGTCAGTGTAAAGTGAGGAAGGTGAGAGAGTAGGAGGTGAAGTTGAGAGGAAAGGTATATAGGGCAGGTTTAGGAATCTGCATTATTGTAATATTTACTTTGATTCTGAAGGAGATGATCAACCACTATTGGGAATTTGGAGGGGGTAATGACATGACTTTGATGTAAGGTTTTTTTCCTCTTTTTTAAAGAATAATTCTGTCTGCCATATGGAACAAAGGGAGAAACTGATTAGTCATTTGGGAAGTTATTGTAAGAATCCATCTGATTTATAATGAGAGGGAAGAGAATATTTTCAGAATAGAATCCCTACTCTTTGAAGTTATAAAAATATCTTGATGAATCTACTAGGGGGCTGACTCTTTTAATAGCATTCTATGTTGGTCAATTTTAAAAGTTCATATATTGATTACATTTGATTCTTTTACATTGTTATCTTAAGTGCTAACATGAATTGTATGGTTTGATTCTTAGATGGCCGCCAAGAACGGGTCATGTTCGACAAAATTACATCTCGAATCCAGAAACTTTGTTATGGACTCAATATGGACTTTGTTGATCCTGTAAGTAAATGTGGTTTATATCTTGGGTTCCTTGCTTCATGTGATTCTTTTTACTTGTATCTTATCTCTTTACTTGTTTCTTGTCTTGGGCCTTTCTTTCACTTCATATATATTTTGGTTTAGTAATCTGCTTATGGTTTTGGATTTAAATGTGAACACATTGCTCAATTTTTTTTTTGTCTAAAATTTTAGTTCTGGGCTCTGAATTCTTTTCAGAGAACTAAAAAGTGAACAGAAGAAAACTTGACATTGACATTTTGTTAGGGACATCCTTAAATCAATTGTTGTATTTATAAGAAAAAAAGCCTGTAGTAAAGCTTGTTCTGGAATTGTGATCATTTGGGTAGAAACTGGTTTGAAATTTGCTTTTTTGTTATCTATGTAGAAAGAATGCATTTAAATAATATAAAGTAGATTTCATGGATAACATTTAAATTAAGGAAAACAAACTAATCTTAAGCAAGTCATTCTTCTTTTCTTACCTTCTATAACTCCTCTACTCTAGACCCTCATCATCCCTTGCCTAGACTGCTGTGTCTAGTAGTCTCTAAAGTACGTATTCTGGTTTTCCTCTAATCTTGTCCCCTTCCAAAATCATCTTCCTAAGATGGAGACTTGAATACACTTTTTTCCAAACCTTCTCATGTTGCCTCAGCCTTATTTAGGTATATTATCTCTACTTCTATAGCACTTGTGCTGGCCTGATAGCATTGACCACATAATATGAAAATTAATTACATGTCTGTCTCCTCCTCTAGAATTGAGAGTGGGCTATATCTTATTCTTGTGATATCCACAGTGTGTGGCACATATATAATTAAGACACTTGATAGTGAATTGACCAAAATGGTCAAAAGAAAATAATTTTATACAATTTTAAAATGTTTTTATTACAAATTGTATTTTACTTTTAGGAATTCTAGACGATAATTAGAGTAGTAGAATGTTAAAGTTGTAATGAACCTGAGAGATCATCCTATTTAATCTTCTTTAACCGAAGAGAAAAGGAAGTTACTTAAATAAGCTAGTGGGAGTGTAAGGAGAACAACTGAGGTCCCCTGACAAAAGATACTCTACTAGTATTGCCTCATGCGGTACCACATTTCAGAGTACAGAGTGCTGCTGTAACAAACTCAAGCTTTCTGGGGTAGATTCAGCTGAAATAGTCTGTATACTGTTGTATCTGGCACTGTTAGCATACAGTTGTTAATTTTATTCTGTGTTTTGATTACTTGCCATGTAGCATAGGAAACTATTTAGAAGACTTCGCTATTTTTAAAAAAACTGTTGACACTATTATAGGTGTCTCCCATTTTCACCCCTTTACCCAGCTCCACCCAGCCTTTGGCCATCACCACACTGTCTGTGTCCATTGGCTATGCATTTATGTTCTTTGGCTAATCTTTTTACCTTTTTTCATCCAGCCTCTCCTCCCTCAACCACCACTCACTCCCCCTGCCCTCTGACCTCTATCAGTCTGTTCCATATATCTATGCCTCTGGTTCTATTTTGTTTATCAGTTTATTTTGTTCATTAGGTTCCACATATAAGTGAGATCATATGATATTTGTCTGTTGGTTTATTTCACTTAGCATAATAATCTCCACGTCCATCCATGCTGTTGCAAAAGGTAAGAGTTCCTTTTTTTTTTTTTATATAGCCGAATAGTATTCCCAAGTTTTTTTATCCACTCATCTACTGATGGCCACTTGGGCTATTTCTAAATATTGGGTGTTGTAAATAACACTGTTATTTAAATAGGGGTCCATGTATTCCTTTTGATTAATGTTTCAGGATTCTTAGGATATATTCCCAGAAGTGGGACCATTGGGTCAAAAGGCAGTGCATACTTAATTTTTTGAGGAAACTCCTAACTGTTTTAATTAGTGAGTGGTTGCACCAGTTTGCATTTTCACCAGCTGTGTTCAAGCGTTCCCTTTTTTCCTACATCCTCACCAACACTTCTTGTTTTTTGATTTATTAATGGTACTCATTCTGGCAGATGTGAAATGATATGTCTTTGTGGTTTTAATTTGCATCTCTGATGATTAGTGAAGTTGAACATTGGATTGGTTATCTTCCTGGTGAGTTGTATTAATTTTTAATATATTTTGGAAATGAATCTCTTATCAGATGTATCATTGACAAATACGTGCTCTCATACAGTGGGTTCCCTTTTCATTTTGTTGATGGTTTCCTTTGCTGTACAGAAGCTTTTTAGTTTGATGTAGTCCCATTTGTTTATTTTTTCTTTTGTTTTACTTGTCCTAGTAGATATAGCAGCAAAAATATTGCTACAAGACATATCTGAGGTTTTTAGTGACACCTTTTCATCATGTATGTAGTATGCATTTTATGGCAGTTCTGTTTGTTTATTAATTCTCATTATGAAGTTTTCCACTGCTAACCATTCTAAAAGATTTTTGTTTTTAAAGGAGATTGACTTTTATTTTGATATATACTTGGTTGTTTTCTTCATTGCCATCCTAAGGAAGCTATTGTTTTTTGGGAAAGCTCAAGTAATTCTTGGTTTTGTTTTTATAGGCTCAGATCACCATGAAAGTAATCCAGGGTTTATACAGTGGGGTCACTACTGTGGAACTAGATACTTTGGCTGCTGAAACAGCTGCAACCTTGACTACTAAACACCCTGACTATGCCATTCTGGCAGCAAGGATTGCTGTCTCTAACTTGCACAAAGAAACAAAGAAAGTATTCAGTGGTGAGTTTAGAGGAAAAGCTAGAAATAATTTAATATTCCTAGAAAATTTCTAAGGGTACTAGAATGACAAAAGAAAAGTTATATCTTGTTTTTAAAAAGCAAGTTAGCTGCTGACTTGCTGAATGGAAAGGTCAGTGGATCTTTTTATTTTCTTGTATCACACTTTTTTTCTTTTCTTTCTTTTTTGAAGCCCATTTTGAAGTAATTGGTGGTGATGTGCTTGGGAAAATAAGTAACACAGATTTCTGGGTTAAACAAAATGATGCAGTTAATTTTGTGTCCCATTAGAAAATCTTTTATTCCGTAGCTCAGGGGATGTGGGCAAGGGAAGGTTAAATAATTTGTTTGGAATATAAAATTTTATATAAGAAGTCGGATGGTAAGATGATGACAGAAATCTTTGGCTCTTGATTTGAGATCTGTTGTGCTGGCCCTCAAACAGTGTATTCTCCCTCTTTAGTAGATTTATTGTAAATATATCAGTTCTCCCAGAATTGTATTATACATACAAGTCCATTTCAATAAAAATACCAACATTGTGAGTGTGTGTGCGTGTGTATTACACATAAATACAGAGAGCCAATTAATGCTATGGTGTATTAAAGAAGAACAAATGAGAGGGCTTACTAAATGTGCATTTACAGATATAAACTGTTTAATATGAGAAATTTTGAATTTTAAGTTAGAATTTTATTAGGGTAAAAAATTTGAGATTATAATTTCTGCTTTAAAAATTTTTTTTCAACCAATAATTCTCAATGGGATTGTGCATTAATCACCTGGGAATCTCTTTCAAAGAGCCTATGTTTCAGCCCTGGCTGGTGTAGTTCAGTGGTTGGAGCATTGGCCTGGGCACCAGAGGGTCCGGGGATCAATTCCTGGTCAAGGACATGTGTGGGAGGCAACCAAAGGTTTTGTCTCACATCCATGTTTCTCTCTCTTCTTTTCTCTTCTTCTCTTTACTCTCTCCCAACCCTTCCACTCTTTCTTTAAAAAAAAATATCAATGGAAAAATATCCTCATTCCTGTTTTTATTTAACAAAAAATATCCTTACTCCTGTTTTTATTTAATAATATAATTAAACAAATAAGCCTATGTTCACTCTAACTCTGAAAGCGTGTTTTCTTAACCGAGGCATTATACACTGAGTGGCCAGATTATTATGATCTCTGAATGCATAATAATCTGGCTACTGTGTGTGTGCATGCGTTTTTGTGTGTGTGTAATTAGGGGCCCGGTGCATAAATTCGTGCATGGGTGAGGAGGTCCAGCCACCCTGGCCATGGGGAGGGGACATGGGTGGTTGGCTGGCCTGCCTGCTGGTCAAACTCCTGGTCAGGGGGACAATTTGCATATTAACCTTTTATTAATAGAATATTCACTGACTGGCCAGATTATTATGTGTTCAGAGATCATAATAATTTGGCCATTCACTGTATAGTTAGCATGTATATGTTTATTGAGCACTTTCTATGCTAAGCGTTGAGGTGGACTGGGATGAAAAAAATGGTTTGAGAACCATTCTTTTAAACTGTTACTAAAAGAGTGAATTAGTTGTCCATTAAATGGTTTTGATTTTTATTTTCTGTTGTTTTTTGTTTTGTTTTTTTTTTAGATGTGATGGAAGATCTCTACAACTACATAAATCCACATAATGGCAAACACTCTCCCATGGTGGCCCAGTCAACACTGGATATTGTTTTGGCAAATAAAGATGTATGTGTAATGCTTTCCTGGTGAAAAACAAAATCTTTTTAACATATATTTTTATTGATTTCAGAAAGGAAGGGAGAAGGAGAGATAGATAGAAACATCAATGATGAGAATCATTGATTGGCTGCTTTCTGCATGTTCACTAGGGATTGAGCCCATAACACAGGCATGTGCCTTTGACAAGAATCAAACCCAGGAACCTTTGTCCACAGGCTGACACTCTATCCACTGAGCAACACTGGCTAGGGCAGTGGTCGGCAAACTCAGTCAACAGAGCCAAATATCAATAGTACAACAAATGAAATTTCTTTTGAGAGCCAAATTTTTTTAAACTTAAACTTCGTCTAATGCCACTTCTTCAAAATAGACTTGCTCAGTCCATGGTATTTTGTGGAAGAGCCACACTCAATGGGCCAAAGAGCCACATGTGGCTCACGAGCTACAGTTTGCCAACCACAGGGCTAGGGCATAGGTTTTTTCTTTTTTCTTTTTAAAGCAACAGCACATTTTAAAAATGTAAACACTATAAGACATATGGATTATAAAAGTAATACTAGCTTTCCTCTTTAGATATAACTGTAATTTTAAAATGTATTTTTCCAGGGTTATTGTGTAATACACGTGTGTATACACATAAATTTTTCCTTTTAGTGGCAGTCTGTGCACACTGTTCTTACTGATACTTTATCTTACAGATAGTGTGTATTAATATTTATGACTAATCCTATTCTTTTGAACAGCTGCATAGCATTCTATTTCATAGAAATGTCATTATATGTGTGTGTGTGTGTGTGTGTGTGTGTGTGTGTGTAAATTATTCTAGTGGTGAGTATTTGTTTTCCATTTTTTGCTGAAGTGGATATCCTTGTATGATAGTGTTTTACTTATAGAGTATTAGAGTATATTGGTAAGATAAACCTTTTAAAATTAAGTGGAATCGCTGAGACAGAGAGTGTATGCATTCAAAATATTAGGGGACATTGCCAAACAAATTCCTAATGAGGTTACTCAGGTAAAAATTTGAAAGATCTTGCTGAACAACCTAAAAATAATCTACTTGAATATATGTTTTTAAGCCTAATTAGGATACTCTATATAAATTTTAAAAATTAACATTAGATGTGTGTATTTTTGTTCTATAATAATACTTAGTGGTACCTATTTTTTATCCTATGTCATTTTTAATTCTGGAGTCAGGGCTGAACTATTGATTTTTGTGAAAATAAGTATAATTATTTTAATTACGGGATCTTTTTTTTTTTACCTTCATCAGCGCCTGAATTCTGCTATTATCTATGACCGCGATTTCTCTTATAATTACTTTGGCTTTAAGGTAAATAATGGGTTTCAAATATGTGGGAATTCCTCCTTAAGTCAGGAAATACAGGTTTTTATTTATGTTTAGTGATATACTTACAAAGGCAATAAGTTGATGGGAGTTGGGATGGACCTAAGGAATTAGTGGGGTAGATGGATAGTGGTTGTTTGAATTAAGGAAATATAGCTTATCCATTTGCAATTTTCAGAGTTTCTAAATATTACTTCTGGATTACCCGAGGAGTTGTGCAGATAATTTGCCATAATGATTCCATATTGTTTTACTGTTTATGCAACAACTATTGAGTCCCTACTGTGTGCCAAGTGCTTTTCTAGGTACTTTTGTGTTGATAAACTGAGCACCTGAATGTTGGTGTTAGACTTTCTGGGTTCGAATCTTGGCTCTACTTTTTTTTTTCTCTTTCCCATTTTAAAATTTAATTTATTACTGCTTAACACAATTATATAGGTTTCATGTGCACAATTCCACCACACATCATCTATACATTGTATTGTGTGTTTACCACCTCAAGTCAAGTCTCTCTCCATCACCATTTATCCCCCCTATAGCCTTCTCCACCTCCACTCAGCACCCTTCCCCCTGGCAGTCACCACACTGTTGTTGTCCATGTCTATGCGTTCTTCTCCCTCTCTTTTTTTTTTTGTTTCAATTTCTCCACTGACACCTCCTACCCCCCTCCTCAGCATCTGCTCTACTACTTATTAGCAAGTTATTTAATCTCTCTAGGCTTAGTTTCTTCATCTTTAGAATGGGGATAGTATAATTTTTATTTCCTTCAGAATCTTTTATTAAGCTTAACTAGAGGCCTAGTGCATGAAAATCATGCACAGGAGGCGGGGGTCCCTCAGCCTGGCCTGCACCCTCTCCAATCCAGGACATCCCTCTCACAATCTGGGACTGCTGACTCCTAACCGCTCGCCTGCCTCCCTGCCTGATTGCCCCTAACTACCTCTGCTTGAAGCCAAGTCACCCCATAACTGGTCCTCTGCTGGCTTGGCCGCTCCCTAACTGCTCCCCTGCTGGCCTGATTGCCCCTAACTGTCTCTGCCTTGGCCCTTGCCACCATGGCTATGACAGGAAAATGTCTGGTCTAATTAGCATATTACCCTTTTATTAGTATAGATGGTCTACTTCCCCAAATCATCTCCAGCCATTCTCCATCTCGCTTTGTACTTTCCAGCCATTCTCCATCTCGCTTTGTACTTTCCAGTACACCGTGACTCTTTTGCAAAACTTATGATTTTCAGTCATTCAACCTTTATAATTCTGGCATTGCACTGTGGTTTCCATTTGTATAGTATAATATTAATAGCAGATTCTGTTGAGGATAAGTTAGTGTGTTGCTTAGATCAATGCCTAGCCTATTACAAGTACTTTGTACCTGTTAACCATTGTGATGGTGGTGAATACTGTAACTTCTGCTATTAGTGTTATACATATTAATATAGAGCTAACTTTCTCCAGAAATTTTCATGCAGTCTGTTCCAAAACAAATAGCCAATTGATAATGTTCCAACTGAAGTTAGTAAGAGTAAATACATTATTTTAATTTAAAATTACATAAAAACAGAAGATTTAAATAGATTGGATCATTGTGAATGCTATATCTACTGTGTCTTTAAGAGCTGTTCTAGACGTTTTTGGTTGCTTTGCTTTTTCTAGACACTAGAACGGTCCTATTTGTTGAAGATCAATGGAAAAGGTGAGAATGAAGATGTTTGTGTGTGTGTGTTTTATTTTCTGTGCATTATACTGAATATAGAGCTTTGAGCTATCAGCCTTAATATTTCTGTCTAAACTCTGACTAACATTTTTAACTTTAGGTCTAGTTTATGAATAATTGTCCTGCTTTTTTTTTTTTTAATTGTCCTGCTTTTTAAAATCATTTATTTTTGACTCAGGTACATGTCTAACCTAGTTTATTTGACATGTTCCATCATGTGAAAACTCCTTTTTTTATTTTAGTGGCTGAAAGACCACAACATATGTTGATGAGGGTATCTGTGGGGATTCACAAAGAAGATATCGATGCTGCTATTGAAACATACAACCTTCTTTCTGAGAGATGGTTTACTCATGCCTCTCCCACTCTCTTCAATGCTGGTACCAATCGCCCACAACTTTCTAGGTATGCATCATCTATAGTCAGTTTAAAAATTCTGAAATAGTTTTGACTAGGGAAATAAACATTGGCCTTAAAAACTTGGCAGTTGATCACAGGAAAATTAATTTAATGAACATTTAAATCACTTCTGCTCTGATTAAATGAGACTTGCATTCTGGAAACATCTCTTTAGTGTGGTAAATGAATTAGAGGGGGACAAATGCTGATTATGAATTTTAAGCTTAATTCCAGTGATGGTTGCTCAATTCTGTGAATATACCAAAAGCATTAGTTGTACACATTAAATGGGGAATGTTATGATATGTGAATTTATAACTTTTTGAAAAAAGTAAATACTGCCTGGCTAGTATTGCTCAGTAGTTGAGTGTCAACCTATGAACCAGGAGGTAATGGTTTGATTCCAGGTTAGAACACATGCCTGGGTTGTGGGTTCAATCCTTAGTATAGGATGTGCAGAGGCAGCTGATCAATGATTCTCTCTCATCATTGATATTTCTATTTATTTCCCTCTCCCTTCCTCTCTGAAATCAATAAAATACACACACACACATATATATAATTAAAGCATAATATACTAATTAGACCCAACATCCTTCCAAGATGACCTTCCAGACAAAGCTGGGGTTGTGAGGGAAGCCTGGGTTCCAGGTGACGGAAGGAAGCTGGTGCCGGCAGCCAAGGGAAGGAAGGCCTACTCTTGCATGAATTTTCATGCATTGGGCCTCTAGTATATATATAAAATACTGCTAGCTAATTAAGGGATGTTTACAGTAGTCTGTACTAGAGATTATGGTAGTTTGAATTAGGAGGTGAAAGTAGAGATTAAAAGAAATAGATTCAAAAGAAATTTTGGAGATAAAATTGACAGAATTTGATGATATTTTGGATATGATGAGCCAAGGATGGTTCCTGAATTTATGTATAGGTAGAATAAGAAGATGAATGATGATGCTATTTTTTGAAAAGGGAACACTGGAACAGAGTCCAATAATATATAAAAAACAAAGCATACAAATAAAATACCCCTAGCAAGCTGATTTATTCCAGGAATTGAAGGATGTGCTATCAAAAAGTATATTAATATACTCCATTGCACTAACACTTTATACCATTTAATACTCTTTCATAATAAAAATTAGCAAAGTCAGTACAGAAAATAACTTCCTTAATTTGGTTAAAAATATCTACTAAAAACAATGAAAGTAAAGTCTTTTAGAAGAGCATATAAAGAAAATAGATATCTATTTTCCTCTTCAACTTTTTACTATGAATTTCAAACATTCAAATAAGTTTAAAGAAACGAACAATGAATATCATCCATATATCCACCTCTGCTTAGATCTAAAGATTACTGAAATTTTTTCATATATATATGTATATATATATGTACACACACACATATATTTTATCTTAAAATGTTTTTTTGGCTGAGTCATTTGAAAATGAATTGTAGACATCATGACTCATAATGCTTCAACATTATTTTTTAGGAGAATATATATGACCTCACAGTGAAGGATTTCTAAAATTAACATATAATTTCTTAACATATAAGCAAAACAACGTAAAGGAAAATTGACTGCATTAAAATTAAAACTTTTGTGACCCCAAAACAGTGAAAAAAACAAGTTTCAGACTGGGAGAAGATATTTGCAATGTATATTAACTATCAAAGGATTATAAGAAAAAGAGAACCAGGTAGAAACATGGACAAAGGATGTATAAAATCATTCATAGAAGAAACTTGATAGGCCAATAAACATGTGAAATGATAAATATTGCTAATTAGAAAAATGAAAGTTAATATAATGAGGTGTATCATACCCATCAGTTTGATAAAAATGCAAAGGCTGATAATGGCAAGTGTTGGTAAGATTTTAGAACACAGAGAACTCATAGGTTGGTAAATAGAAAATACTTATATATTCACTTTGGAGAATCTTATTTTTTATTGATTTCAGCGAGGAAAGGAAAGAGAGAAACATCAATGATAGAGTCATTGATTGGCTGCTTCCTGCACACCTCCCACTGGGGATCGAGCCCACAACCCAGGCATATGCCCTTGACTGAAATCGAACCCGGGACCCTTCAGTCCATAGGCTGATGCTCTACCTACTAAGCCAAAACAGCTTGGGCTCTAATACAATATTGTGTTAAAAAGCAACTTGCAGAGGATAAATAAATAGCATCCAGAAGTTTTAAAAATGTAGAACATGTAAATGCTAAAAGGTCTAAGTGTACAAGAAGCTATCCTAATATATGAAGAGCCAGGCGCCGTCACAACCGAAATGGATGCCCGGTTACCATGAAGTGTATGGAGCACCTCTCTGGGTTCCTCCCGCACCTCCTCCCGGTCTCCAAGCCGCTCGCCATTAGGGGGCAGTGGCGGCGGCGGCCTGCTTCATGGGGCAGCGGTGACCCCAGTGGAGCAGTCACCAGGTGGCAGTGAGTTTCGCAGAGCAGTCGTGTGGTGGGGGGAGTTTCACTGGTTGAGGGGAGCCTCTCGGAGCAGTGGCAGGGCAGGTGGAATTTCGCAAAGAAGTGCGGGGCAGGAGGAGTTTCATGGAGTAGTCGAGGGGCAGGAGGATCCTCGGGGAGCAGTTGCAGGGCAGGGGGGAATTTTGTGGAGCAGTGGCAGGGCTGGGGGAGTTTCACGGAGCAGTTGAGCCACAAACATCATGGAGTGTCCCAGGTAGGGGAGCTTCACATAGTGTCGCAGGGTGGCAGAGGCCAGTGATGGAGGCCAGACTAGGACTAGGGACCCTAACCGTGCACGATTTTGTCGCACTGGGCCTCTAGTGGGATTATAATTAGACTTTATAATTAATTGAGCTAGATGGTAATAAGTACAAAGTATATTATTCTCTATCTTTCTGAATGTCTAAATATTCAGTAGAAGTCAGTGGATAGAATACATTTGATTGGTTGAATATTCAAGATAGTGAAGAGATCATTGGTAGAGTATGGCTCCTGAGGTAGGGAATAGGTTGAAGATTGAAAGCACAGGTAGAGAGGTTATCTTAAAAAAAGTCAGGGAGCTGAATTTTGGTGACATATCACAGAATTGGTTGACCATTGCATAGATGTTTCTTTTTTTCATAAATGTTTAATTTTTCTTGGCTTAGTAATAGGTTGAAAAGAGTGTTATGATTTGCATGAGAAAATGTGATAATGGCACATTCACAATCTGGTGAACATGTAAGCTAATATTTTATATTTTATTTTTATTTATTTGCTTTTTTATACAAAGGTGGAGATTTATTGAAGAACAAGTATAGATTCCTATATGGGGAAGGAAAAAGAATCTCACAACACAGACTCCTGTCTGGGGAGGAGGCAAGAGTCCCTAAGTTAATATTTTAGACTTATCTCTAAGATTTCCTTTTAGGCTTAGTATCTAGGGTTAGCAGCAAGGTGATTTTAAAACAATATGATATGTTGATATGTTTTACTATGTCATAGCTAGTAACAGTATATATTTTTCTAAAAACACTTAGTAATTTTGTAAATTTTAAATCTTTTATTTGCCTAACTTACTGTCTTTGGATTGTATAGTTATTTCTGTGACTCTGCTTTGCTTCATTTTCTTGATAAGGTGTGACTTCTTTCCCCCATAGCTGTTTCCTTCTGAGTATGAAAGATGATAGTATTGAAGGCATTTATGACACACTAAAGCAGTGTGCGTTGATTTCCAAGTCTGCTGGGGGAATTGGTGTTGCTGTGAGTTGTATTCGAGCTACTGGCAGCTACATTGCTGGGGTAAGCTTCTGTTGTATGATTAAAAATGTGTAGACTAGAAGGATTCAAGTCCATAAGCAACCAAGCTTGTGGTTGAGAGGACATATGCTGGGGCTTGGGAAACCTAAGTCTGTTAGTTACTGGCTGGTTATGTGACCTGGAGTGAGTCATTTCACTGCTTGTGATTTCATTTTCATTTATCTTATTAAAGGTTTAGATTAGATGATCTCTAGGATCCTTTTTATCTCAGATTTTTATTTATTTTACATTTTAGAATTTTGGTTTATCTATATACTAGAGTCTCGGTACACAACATTCATGCACAGAGAGGTCTCCTCATCTCAGCATGTACCGTCTCCAATTCAGGACCCCTCAGCCTGGTCACCCCTTACTGCCCCTGTTCCGGCCTGGTCACTCCCAACTACTCCCAACTGCCCCTCTCTGCTGGCCTGGTCACCCCCAACTGCCCCATTCCCCGCCCGTCTGGTCACCCTCATGCCCCCTGCTGGCCTGGTTGTCCCATGTAGCCTGCTGTTCAATTGTTTGGTCGTCCCTCACTAACCCCCTGCTGGCCTGGTCACCCCATGCAGCCTGCTGTTTAGTTGTTTGGTCATCCCTCACTAACTCCCCTTTCAGCCTTGTCACCCCACAGAGCCTGCTGTTTGGTTGTGCATGGGTTGTTTTGGTCGTGACGGCCCTGGATTTTTATATATCTTTTAGAGGCTCCGTATACAAATTTGTGCACAGGAGGGTGGGTTTCCTCAGCCCAGACTGCACCCTCTCCAATCAGGGACCCCTCAGGGGATGTCCAACTGCTGGTTTAAGCTGTTTCAGTTGTGACAGCCCCTGTCTTTTTATATATTAGGAGATTAATAAAAACAAAATGCTAATTAGACCAGACAGCCGAACTGCAAAAAAACTATCCAGGTGAAACCATGAAGCCAGGGCTGTGTGGGCTAAACCCCTTGCACAAATTCGTGCACTGGACTTCTAGTTTTATAATAATAGCAGCTGTCATTTATTGCTTGCTTATTGTGTACTAAATCTGTTTTACATGAACTGCTCATTTAATTCTTACTACAGCTACAACCTTATGACATAGATAACATTACAGACACATGGTAGGAACTTGATGCCTTACACTAACTTTGTGAGTGTAGCCCTACAGGCACTATTCACTTTACAAATGAAGAAGCTGAGGGTTAGAAAGTTAAATTACTTCAAGAGATTAGTCACTTAATATGTGATAGAACCAGGATTAAGTTTTAAACATTGATATTCTATGATGTAAGTTCAAGCACTGCTACTTCACTTTTCCTTGAGAGTCAAGATAATGATTTTAAGTAAGACTGGGATTTAAATCCTATTTTTACTACTTATTAGTAGTGCTTAACACAAGTTATTTTACATCTTTTGTGTTTGTTTCTTCATTTGTAATATGAAAAATATATATATAATTCTATAGAATAAACGTACAGAATCCAGAAGGAAACCACTCCATTATGTGGTCTTTTGGAGGTGCTGTGATACATACAGTACTTTTACCTAATAGTAGGGTGAGCCATTGCTCGTTTATCTTTCTAGGCTGTTCAAAGTCTTGCCATGGGTTAGAAGGATTATTTTTGAAATTTGATGAAATTTATTCTAGTCTTAGGAGTTTATATTTTCTTTTTTTAAAATATATTTTATTGATTTTTTTACAGAGAGGAAGGGAGAGGGATAGAGAGTTAGAAACATTGATGAGAGAGAGAGACATCGATCAGTCGCCTTCTGCACGCCCCCTACAGGGGGTGTGCCCGCAACCAGGATACATGCCCTTGACCGGAATCGAACCTGGGACCTTTCAGTCCGCAGGCCA
The DNA here is from genome assembly GCA_011751065.1 of Lasiurus cinereus. NCBI lineage: Eukaryota > Metazoa > Chordata > Mammalia > Chiroptera > Vespertilionidae > Lasiurus > Lasiurus cinereus. The sequence continues at coordinate 11,925,740 of JAAGEH010000135.1, read as the reverse complement.
ACGCTCTTATCCACTGAGCCAATCCGGTTTCGGTGGAGTTTATATTTTCTTATCTTCATTCCAGAATCTATTTATTGCTGAGAATCTCTATTTACCTGTTTATTGTCTTGATTTGACCATTGCATATATTTCTTATTTTAAGTTGCCTTGAATTCTTTTGGGAATAAATCTTTAGAAGGTTGAGTTTATCCTGATATTGGATTCTTTTGACTTGTATTTATTATATCTCATTGTAAATTAGAGATGCTTTGAAATAACTTTGTATGTAATTATAATTTATTCAACAACTTGTTGATTTTATTGGGCATTGTATTTTCAAAGCAGAGGTAAAACCTCGGAGAGCAGGTAAAACTTTATAGACTGGGAAAGGGTATTTTGTTCAGTCTTTAGCCATTTTGTTATTTTTCTTGCTGAGCCCCCTCTTTCTCCTCCAGATGCCTTTATTCTCAGTCTCTCTTTCAGACTAACGGTAATTCCAATGGCCTTGTACCAATGCTGAGAGTATATAACAATACAGCTCGATATGTGGATCAAGGTGGAAACAAGGTATGCTCTGTTACTTGAAAGTATTGGAAATCAGAACTAAAGACTATTAGCTATGTATGCTTATAAGATGATTCATTGTGTGTTTCTAACAACTGCCTTTTTTTAAGTTTTAATATCAGTTTAATGAGTATGATTTACTTTAAAGTGCACACACTTGAAATCTACATTTTGGTGGGTTTTGACTATATAATTACCATATATATAGGCATTACCCCCAATTTTTCCTCCTGCACCTTTATGTTAATCACCCCCATCCTTCCTGCCCATACATACTGGCTGCAGGCAGCCAATGATCTAGTCAGCAGTTTTTTACATGACAGTTTATTTGTAGACAGTTGGTAAAGTTGTGACTTATATTAATACTTAATCTTGAAAAGGAATTGACATATATCTTCTAAGTTTTTCCTTAAAGAAACAAAACTCTGGCCCTAGCTGGCTTGGCTAAGTGGATAGAATGTCAGCCTGCAGACTGAAGGGTCCCAGGTTTGATTCCAGCCAAGGGCACATGCCTAGGTTGCAGGCTCCATCCCCAGTGGGGGGTGTGCAGGAGGCAGCCAATCAGTGATTCTCATCACTGATGTTTCTATCTCTCCTTCTCCCTTCCTCTCTGAAATCAATAAAGAAATATATTAAAAGAAAAAATAAAGAAACAAAACTCTGGCCCAGCTGGCATGCCTAAGTGGTTAGGTTTTGCTCTATGAACCATGAGGTCACCATTCAACTTCTGATCAGGGTACACGCTCTGGTTGTGGGCTCCATCCCCAATGTGGGACATGCAGGAGGCAGCCAATCAATGGTTCTCTGTCATCGTTGATGTTCCTTATCTCTCTCTCCTTTCATCTCTGAAATCAATGAAAATATCTTTTAAAAAAAACAAACAAAATTCTTCCTGTTTTATAGAGGGAAAAGTAAAGTTGAGAAGATTGGGTTGTGTACTTAATATTATCAGCAGGATAGTTTGCAACTTGAGCCTGCATTTCATGGATATGTAGGCATACTAATCATTTCTTAGTTTATGAACTTGTCTCTGGTGTACTTAAAAAAAAAAATCTAGACCTGCTTGTATAGCTCAGCGGTTGAGCATTAACCCAGGAACCAAGAGGCTGCCGGTTGGGTTTCTGGTCAGGGCACATGCCTGTGGGGTGCATGCAGGAGGCAACCCATCAATGATGTTCCCTCTCATCGATGTTTCTATCTTTATCCCTCTCCCTTCCTCTCTCTCTAAAAAAAAATCAATAAAAACATTTTTTAAAATAAAAAAATATATATATACAAGGACCTTGATAGGACAGCACCTTTTCGACTTTTAGTAAGAGCACAAACTATTTCTGTCAAAGTTAAAGTGGCCTTTATACATGTTATATAGTGTAAAATGAGCTGGAGGACAGCAGAAGAGGAAGCTCCATCTCTAGTTCACTGTATTACTTTGGACAAGTTATTTAATCTTTCTTTTCCACATTTTCTTTATGACAAATACTCTTTTTTTTCCTAGTACTGTAAGAAAAATGTTATTAATTTATATTCTTATAAGATTTTTATTTGTATTATCTCATTTAATTTATTAATTGTAGTGAAGATCTGAGGAGATATAAAAGTGCTTTGGAAAATAAGAAATTTCTTTGTTTCATTCTGATTCTGAAAAGATTGATGGTTGTTTATCTTAGCGACCTGGAGCATTTGCTATTTACCTGGAGCCTTGGCATTTAGACATCTTTGAGTTTCTTGATTTAAAGAAGAACACAGGAAAGGAAGAACAGCGTGCCAGGGACCTTTTCTTTGCTCTTTGGATTCCGGATCTCTTCATGAAACGAGTGGAGACCAATCAGGTGAGAGAGAGATACCTGTTAGTAATTAATTACTCGATTCACATAAGCTTTTTCTTCAGTCATCTTAAATCATGCTTAGGAATAGTCTACCTATGTGTTTTGCTACATAAGATATTTTGAACAAGTTAAAAGGTGCCATTCCTGCTTTCCTAGGTTTTTATTTTCCAAAGTAGATGCTATCTGTCATATATGCTTGAAATTGTATACAAACAGGCAGAACTAGATATTTGGACCGGAGCCTAAAGTGATTATTTCTATAGCAGATTTCCAAGACAGTCTATGAAAGACACCCTATGCATTATAATGTTTCTAATGGATTATGTATGGTTGCTTATTTGAACTTTCTCATATGTGGTACTGTTCTTCCCTTTGTAGGACTGGTCTTTAATGTGTCCAAATGAGTGTCCTGGTCTGGATGAGGTTTGGGGAAAGGAATTTGAGAAGCTATATGAAAGGTATGGGGAAAATATGAAAGTAATAATGTGTTAGATGTTTTTCTTTTATTTGGGGATTCACATTTCAAAACAATATTTTTCATTAGCCTGTTTCTAGGAATATTTAGAAGCATCTAGGAGAGAATATGACTAGTAATTTTATTTTGATCAGCTTTACTTCCTGAATCTTTACCAAAATTTTGGTTTCTGTTTCCTTTTTTTAAAACTTTGGAACATTTAATATTTGCTTGAGTTTTTTAATTGACACTTTTAAAAATGAAGGCAATGAATTAGCAGGGTTATTATTTTGCTTTTTTGTATAGTACATTTGATAAGTTTATATTGCACACAGGAATCCAAATCAACCAGAACAGTACATGTCATTAACTAATAGCACAATGGTACTACTTTAGCACAATAGCACAATTTGACTATTTTAAGTTTTGTTCTTTTTATTCTGATTTAATGGGTTTGGGTTGTCTTTGAAGAGATTTAAAACTGCTTGGTTTTCTTCACTGGCTTCAATGAGAATAAAATAAATGTTATATTCCTTTTTTTTTTCTTTGCTAAGTTTAGTGGAAAATTTAAGTTTTTACAATATTATATTTCAGTGTCTTCACATTGCCTATAAAATAAAGGTTTTCTTAAGGACTATTAAAATAATATTAGCTTTGTCTTTCAGTTATGAGAAACAGGGTCGTGTTCGCAAAGTTGTAAAAGCTCAACAGCTTTGGTATGCGATTATTGAGTCTCAGACAGAGACAGGTACCCCATACATGCTCTACAAAGATTCCTGTAATCGGAAGAGCAATCAGCAGAACCTGGGAACAATCAAATGCAGCAACCTGTGCACAGAAATAGTAGAATATACCAGCAAAGATGAGGTAGGTAGAAAAACTTGTGCCTAAATGTACAACTGAGAGATGAATCTTAGGAAGTGAAATTAATTATTTGTGAATCCCTCACTTGATTTCACTTGAGATGGGTGAAAGGAAATTTTGTAGCTTATTGGTAAGCAGAAGAACACTAAAATAGACAGCAATTACACAGGAAAGAAGAGGTGTAATCTGTGTCCTTGAATATCTTTTAGTCTAAGCCATGTGGAAGTCAGTCATCTGTTTCTTACATATTTCTTTACTTGAGGGAAATAGTAATGTACTATCATGGTAGCTTAGGAGAAATGCAAAAATGTGTTAGGATGCTATTTCAGATTAAAGTATGTAAACTTGTAGAGAATCCTTTCAGTGATGGTGAGACAAATTTCTAATCTCAAATCTTTAAGATGATTCGCTGAAGAGACAAAGCCAGTAAGGGAATATAGATTTAGTTAAAAAAAAAAAAAGGTTTATGGAAAAGCTTTCATTTGGGAAGAACGGTCTGAATGACAGATTAGAGATATGGTTTGGTTTTATGCAATGAGCATCAAATTTGTTTTGATGTAGCAAATACATTAAAATTTGATATTGGTAGAGATGGTTTTGGCCAGGGAAAAGGAGTTAGTAGGTGAAAGCTGGAATGTATCATAGGCCTGTGTAAGTTTCTGAAAGGAAAATAGCATTAAAATGGTAGGATGAGAAGGATAGATTTTGTTATAGAAAAGAAGTTTGTGGTTAGGTTAAAGACATTGTTGTATTAGTTGGATGACAGCTTCTTGGATATTGGATATACACTATGAAAATGAGGAAGAAGGAGCAGATCACAAATTGTAGGATCTAAAAAAATACATGACAAAAGAAAAATCAGGGAGAAAATGTTGAGTTAAACATACTGGTAAGGTTGCAGTTTAATTCAAAATTTATAGAGCACCCAGCAATGTGAAAAGCACTGTATTAAGTACTTTGGTAATATAAGTAAGTATGGCTCAGCCTCTGCCCTCTGGAAACTTATAATTTAGTTAGAGGAAATTGACACATACTATCTAATAAAAGAGTAATATGCAAATTGACCATACCTCCGCCACACCCACAAGCCATGTCCACTAGCCACGCCCACAAGCCAATCAGAGTGAGTATGCAAATTAATTCAACCAAGATGGCTATGGCCACAGAGAGAGAGAGCAGGAGGGAGGCTTGGGTTGCTGCTGGCAATGGAGGAAGCCAAGCTTTCTGCACACCCAGGCCAGCCCAGGCCTCCGCTCCAGGCTACAAAGTTTCAATTGTAGAAGATAAATAAATTCCAGATACCAGGGCCTTCGCTTGGGTTGCTGGGGGGCATTGCCAGCCTGCAAGCCACCAAAGGTCCCTTGCCCAGGCTGCCCCATGCCCCTAGGGAACCCCTGCCCTGATCCAGGACACCCTTGAGGGCAAACCAGCTGGCTCCCACTTGTGCAGCAGGCCTCTATCCTATCTAATAAGAGTAATATGCAGATTGACCATCACTCCAACACAAGATAACTGCCCTCAAGTGGTCAAAAGATCCTGACCCCATGTGGACACAAGATGGCCACCACAAGATGGCCAGCAGGGGAGGGCAGTTGGGGGTGATCAAGCCTGCAAGGGAGGGCAGTTAGGGTGTGACCAGGCCGGCAGAGGAGGGAAGTTGGTATTGACAGGGCCTGCAGGGAAGGACAGTTGGGGGGACTCAGGCCTGCAGGGAGGGCAGTTAGGGGTAAACAGGCTGGCAGTGGAGCAGTTAGGCATCAGTCGGGCTGGCAGGGGAGTGGTTAAGGGTTGATCAGGTTGGCAGGCAGGTGAGCAGTTGGAAGCCAGTAGTTCAGGTAGAATCGGGCCTAAACGGGCAGTTGGACATCCCTCAAGGGATCTCAGATTGGGAGGGGGCAGTCTAGTCTGAAGGACACCTCTTCCCCCCATGCATGAATTTCATGTACTGGGCCTCTAGTACTAAAATAATTACACAAGATATAATATATTATAGTCTAGCAAGGCCACCCCCCCCTTTTTTTTTTAATCCTCACCCAATGATATTTTTTCCATTGATTTTCATACAATGGAAGGAAAGGAGGAGGGGTGAGACAGAGAGGGAGGGAGAGAGAGAGGCAGACATTGATGTGAGAGAGACACATCAATTGGTTGCAACCTTCACGTGCCCCAACCAGGGCCAGGGATAAAACCTGCAATCAAGATATGTGCCCTTGACTGGGAATCGAACCCACAACCCTTATTCAGCCAACTGACATTGACCACTGAGTCAAACCAGCCAGGGATGCCTTAGAATTTTTGCTGTTAATACTCTTTCTCCCCACATAGGCATATGGCTTGCTTTCTAACTTCTTTTTGTTCTTTATCCATATGTCATGTACTCAGTGAATTCTTTCTGGACAACTCTATTTTCAAATGGCATTCCTTCCATTCTTACCCCAGGACTCTTATCTTCTTTTCTTGCCTTATTTTCTTTCTCTAGCATTTAATAGACTTACATGATTTGAGCTATGTTTTGAAAATGGGTACTTGGCAACAAGTATAGAATTGAGTAGGTATGAAGGGCACGAGGGAGTCTAGGTGAGAGGCATTGAGGTTTTGGATTAGGATAGTCATAGTAAAAGTGGAAAAGAAAGTGTATTCATTCAACATTATTAAGCTTAATGAATGCCTCATGTATTGGACAGGGCATATCTACTCAGATACACATAAAAAATTATAATACAATGTGATATAAGTGGTAATAGAGCCAGGTACTAAGGAACACAGGATTTTCTCTTCATTTTACCTATTCACTGGTGCATGGTATAACTCATATGTGAATAAGTACTGGGATTTAGAAATGAACTGATGAATGATGAAGAGGGAGAAGTCAAAGATAAAAATGAAAAATTTTAATGCTAAAGTGTTAGAAGCTTATGTGGTAGTGTTATCAACACAGAGTGAAAATAAAAATTTTGTGGTTCTTGACTCTTTTTTCTTTGCATTCCAGGTTGCAGTTTGTAACTTGGCTTCCCTGGCCCTGAATATGTATGTCACATCAGAACACACATACGACTTTAAGAAGCTGGCTGAAGTCACCAAAGTCATTGTCCGAAATTTGAATAAAATTATTGATATTAATTACTACCCTGTCCCAGAGGTATGAATATATATATCTCTGCTTATTGATAATTATTGAAATTCAAAGGGAAGTGAGTTTATCACAGTATGCTTGCCAAGCATCATTTAAATAGTTATCCTTGGAATGGTGTGAGAACAAAAAGAGAATATATGTCATTTGGCACAGAATATTGCTTTTTTCTGTTCAGTAATGTCTCTTTCTTCTCTAAACCTATTGGCACAAAGGCATACTTATCAAATAAACGTCATCGTCCTATTGGAATTGGGGTACAAGGTCTGGCAGATGCTTTTATTCTGATGAGGTATCCTTTTGAGAGTCCAGAGGCCCAGTTATTGAATAAGCAAATCTTTGAAACCATTTATTATGGAGCCTTGGAAGCCAGCTGTGATCTAGCCAAGGAGCATGGCCCATACGAAACCTACGAGGGCTCTCCAGTCAGCAAAGGAGTAAGTATATGGATAAAGTTTTCTTCTTTTTTTTTTTTTTCATTTGGTGGGCCACCCTCCCTGTGCACTGCTGGCCACAGTCTGTGTGTTTGCCCCACCCTCTATCGGGTGTCCCTCCTTCTCCTATACTCTTCACCCACAGTTCCGACTGCCTGAGTCTTACCCTCTGAGGTGTCACTGACCATAAGGAGGCAGGCCAGCAAATTGTGCATCTCTGGGACATCATGGGTCTACTGTAGCCCACATGGCTTGCAAGTGTGGTGCATATGTGCATGGCCAGAAAATGTCTGTCAGGTTGGATAAAATTTTTGTCTGTAGTTCCTATAATAAGCTAAATGGTAGCCCTCAAAAAGATAAGCTTATAGCATAACTAGAGGCCCAGTACACAAAATTTGTGCATGGATGGGGTCCCTTGGCTTGGCTGGGGATCAAAGCTGATTGGGGCCTTCCGGCTGCCAGCCAGGGCCTTCATTCTGCGCTGCCCCTGATCAGCACATGTCATAGTGAGTGATCAAATTCCTGGTCTTTCCGTCGAACTTTGCGTATTAGCCTTTTATATATATATAGATTCCTAGAACATGTGAATGTTTAAAGGGGTCTTGGCAGATATAATTAAGCGTTTTGAGATGAGATTATCTTGGGTTTTCCATATAGGTCCTAAGTCCACTAACAGTTGTTTTTATAAGAGACATAGAGAAGAAGAGGAGGCAATATGACCATGGATGGAGAAATTGGCGTGATGCAGCCACAACCCAGGTTTGCTGATAGCCACTAGAAACTGAAAAGGGCTCAAGGAACATAATCTTCCCATCAAACTTTGCATATTAGCTTTTTATATATATAGATTTCTAGAACTCAAAAAAAAAAAAGAACTAAAAAGGAAACAAGGAATTTACCAGAAACACAATTTAAAATACTAGTTATAAGGGTGCCCAATGAACTTAAGGAAGAATAGATGAACTCAGTGAAGAGAAAACAAAAAGAACCAGTCAGAAATGAAAAATGCAATGGTTGAAATGTTGAATTTACTAAAGGAAATCAGCAGATTGTATGAAACAGGATTGAATCATCAGTCTGGAAGGCTAAGTAGTGGGAAAAAATCCAAACAGAACAGCAAAAAGAAAATAATTAAAAAAAATAAGGATAGTTTAAGGTACCTCTGGGAGAACATCAAGTGTTCTAAGATTCCTATTATAAAGGTACCATGAGAAGAGAGAATAAAGGAATTAGAAACCTATTTGAAGAAATAATGACTGAAAACTTCCCTAACCTGGGGAAAGAAATAGACATGCAAGTCCAGAAAGCTCAGAGAGTCCCAAAGAAGATGGAACCAGAGGTCCACGCTAAGACACAGCATGATTAAAATGGCAAAGGTTAAATACAAAGAAAGAATCTTAAAAGTGATTTAAAAAAAAAAAAGCAATTAGTTGCCTACAAGGGACCTCCCATAAGAGTGTTAGTTGATTTCTCAACAGAAACATTGCAAGCCAGAGGAAATATTCAAAGTGATGAAGAGCAAGGACCTACAACCAAGATTACCCAACAAAGCTATCATTTAGAATTAAAGAGAAAATGAACTGTTTCCCAAGCAAGAAAAAGCTAAAGAAACTCATTACTACCAAATTAGAATTACAAGGAATGCTGAAGGGGTCTGCTTTAAGAAAAAAACAAAAACAGTAGTATACAGGTTCTTCAAAATAAAAGTAGAACTATTATATGATCCAGTAATTCCACTTCTAGATATTTACCTGAAGAAATCCAAAACACTAATTCAGAGAGGTATGTGTACCCCTATATTTATTGCAGTATTATTTACAATAGTCAAAATATGGAAACAATCTCAGTGTCTACATGTAGATGAGTGGATAAAGAAATGTGGCATATATATAATGAAATATCACTCAGCCATGAATAAGAATAAAATCTTATATTTGTGCCAACATGGATAGGCCTAGAGGAAATTATGCTAAGTGAAAAAAGTGAGAAAGAGACATAATTTTGCTTATATGTAGGATCCAAAAAACAAAATAAATGAACAAATCAAATAGAAGCAAACATATGCAAAGACCATATTAATGGTTGCCAGAAGGGAGGGGAGTTGGAATAGCTGAAAAAAAGGTATCAAGAAATACAAATTGGATGTAAAATACAGTTCAGGGAATATAGTCAATAATATGTAATAACTATGTATGGTATCCGAAGGGTACCAGACTTACTGGGGTGATCACTTTATAAAGTATACAAATATCTAATCACTTTTTGTACATCTGAAACTAATGTAATATTGTATGTTAACTGTAATTGAAAGTAAATTTTTTTTTAAAAAGGGTATTTTTGACCCATGCTACAATATGTGTGAACCTTGAAGACATTATGCTCAGGGAAAGAAGCCAGATAGTATATAATTTCACTTGTATGGGGTACCTGAAATAGTCAAATTTGTGAAAAACAGTAAGTAAAATGGTGGGTCCCAGGAGCTGGTGGGTGGGAATGGGAGTTATTTAATGGATATAGAATTTCTCTTTTGCAGGATGAAAAGATTTCTGGAGATGAATAGTGATGATAGTGCACAACAATGTGTATGTATTTAATACTACTGAACTGTGTACTAAAAAAAATGGTTAAGATGTTAAATTTTATGTTATGTGTATTGTACAACAATAAAATTTTTGTTGTTTGGTTGTTAATCCTTACCTAGGACATTTATTCCATTGATTTTTAGAGAGAGAGGAAGGGTAAGAGGGAGGGAGGAGGGATAAAGACTTATTGATGGATGAGAGATACATCGATTGGTTGCTTTTCACACACATGTCCTGACTAGGGATCGAACCTGCAGCCCTTTAGTGCATGGGCTGATGCTCTAACCACTGAACACCCCTGGCCAGGGCAACAATACAAATTTTATTATGGAGTTAATATCCAATTTTTAAAAACTGTTCCAAAAAATTAAAGAAGAAGGGAGCCTCCCAAGTTGATTTTTTTGAGGGCAGCATTGCCTTACAACCCAAACTAGATAGACACTACAAAAACAAGATAATTATAGGCAAATATTCTTGATGAACATAGACAAAAATACCTTCAACAAAATATTAGCAAACTATTCAGCAATACATTTTAAGAGCCATATACCATGATCAAGTAGGTTTTATTCCCAGGATGCAGGGTTGGTTCAACATCTTAAATCAATTTATATGATACTAGAGGCCCAGTGAAAATTCATGCACTGGAGTGGGGGTTGGGGGGGAGTGCCCTCAGCTGTGTGTGCCCCCTCTCACAGTCCAGGAGCCCTCAGGGGCGGGAGGCAACCTGGCTATCAGGGGAAGGCGACACCCCCATCACACCTCTGCTGCTGCCACTGCCAGCAGCGCAAGCCTCAGCTGGCCCTGGGCGGCTGTGCAGCCACCATCTGAGGCTTGCCTGTGCCTCAGGCCAGACTGGGCAGCTGGGGGGCTGAGAGGTCTGGGGTCCTCTGGAGGCAAGTGCATGGAGCTGCCAGACCTGCCTGGGGGTAGCCTCTGCCCTGCCACCCTAGTGGGGTTGAGAGGACTGAGCACTGCCAGCTTGTGAATGTGGGTGCTGCCATCTTTGAGGGCATGGCAGTCAATTAGCATATTTCCTCCTTATTGGCTGTGGGTGTCTCCATCTTTGTGAGGGCATGATGGTAAATTAGCATATTTCCTCTTTATTAGATAGGATAAATAAAAAAATGAAGGATAAAAATCATGATTATATCATTATATGCAAAAAAAGCATTTGGATGCAGCATCCATTTATGATAGAAAAAACTCAACAAAGTGAGGATAGTGGGGATATACCTCAACATAATAAAGGGCATTTATGACAAATCCTTAAGTAATATACTCAACTCTAGAAAGCTGAAACCTTTTTGCTTAAGATCAGGAACAAAACAAGAATGTATACTTTCACCACTTTTATTTAACATACTGAAAGTCTTAACTGCAATAATGAGACAAGTAAAAGAAATATAAGGGCCCTTGTTTGTGTGGCTCAGTTGATTAACCCTCACCCGAGGACAATTTTTCCTACATCCAATGCACCAAAAGGTCTCAGGTTTGATTCCCTGGTCAGAGCACATGCCTGGGTTGTAGGCTTAATCCTCAGTAGGGGGTAGATAGGAAGCAGCCGATTAATGTTTTTCTTCCTCTCCCATCCTTTAAAATCAATAGAAACTTTTTTCTTTCTTTCTTTATTTTTATTAATTTTTATTAATTTTTTATAGATATCTCCCTATTGCCCCCCCTCCCTCCCAGGCGTACCCCGACCCCCCAGTGTCTGTGATCATTGGTTATGTTTATAAGCATGCATACAAGTCCTTTGATTGATCACTTATTTACCTCACCTAACTTTAATCTTTCTGCTATAATTTCACAGTCTGTTTGATGCTTTATGATTTTTGTCCTCCTGAGAATTATCAGTCTACTCCCTTTCTGTGCTCCTGATTCTATTATATTCACCAGTTTATTCTGTTGATCAGATTTTTAATTCACTTAATTTTTAGATTCACTTGTTGACAGATGTGTATTTGTTGTTCATAATTTTTTGTCTTTTACCTTTTTCTTCTTCCTCTTCTAAAAGGGTACCTTTCAGCATTTCATATAATACTGGTTTGGAGTTGATGAACTCCTTTAGCTTTTTCTTCTCTGTGAAGGTCTTTATCTGCCCTTCAATTCTGAATGATAGTTTTGCTGGATAGATTATTCTTGGTTGTAGGTTCTTGTTGTTCATCACGTTAAATATTTCTTGCCACTCCCGTCTGGCCTGCATCGTTTCTGTTGAGAAATCAGCTGACAGTCGTATGGGTGCTCCCTTGTAGGTAATAAACTGTTTTTCTCTTGCTGCTTTTAATATTCTGTCTTTCTCTTTTGCTCTTGGCATTTTAATTGTGATGTGTCTTGGTGTAGTCCTCTTTGGGTTCCTTTTCTTTGGGGTTCTGTGTGCTTCCTGGACTTGTAAGTCTATTTCTTTTACCAGATGTGGGAAGTTTTCAGTCATTATTTCTTTAAACAGGTTTTCAGTATCTTGCTCTCTCTCTTCTTCTGGCACCCCCACAATTCTGATGTTGGTACGCTTGAAGCTGTCCCAGAGGCTCCTTACATTATTTTCACATTTTTGGATTCTTTTCTCTTCTTGCTTTTCCAGTTGAATGTTTTCTGCTTCTTTATATTTCAAATTTTTGACTTGATCCTTGCCTTTCTCTAGTCTGCTGTTAGTACTCTGCATAATAGTTTTTATTTCAGTCAGTGTATCACTAAATTTATCCATCTTTTCTAGCATATTCTTGCAAAACCTTATAAGCGTGGTTTTGAACTCTATATCCAGTCGTTTTTTTTCCTCCATTTCTTTTGCTTGTAATCCCTTCCCTTGTCTCGGCATTTTCACTGTGCCGGGGAAACTTCTGTGCTGGATTCAGCCGAAGAAGCCTCTGCTGAGCTTGGGAGGGCGGAGTCTCAGGGCTTAAGGGACCGCCTTGCCTTCCAGTCGGCCCCGCCCTCCACGGCCCCTGAGTCTCACGTGACTGGGTAATGGCTGGAGCGGTCCTTGTGCGCTAGCGCACCCGCAGCGCCTCTAACTGCTGCCTTTCCGGCTCCCCTGCGAACAAGGACCACACGAGTCTAGGTCCCTAGGGTTTCGCCCAAAACAGGGGCCCAGTGGACTCAGAAGTGGCGCAGTTGGGAGGGTCTGTCTCCCGCCCACTCACGAAAGCCAGCGGCACAATCAGCAATCCGTCCTCCGCGTGGTGCCGTGCGTGACCGGACCTCCGATCCTTTGCAACTCCCCTAAATTTCCGTGCACTTCTCCCTTTTCACAGTCCAAACTCCCCCCGTATGAGTTTCGGCTGGATCTGGGGTTTAGTGTCGTAAGATAAGGGGTTCAATGCCGTTGGGAGTCTCCGTTTCCTTCCCGCCAGAGAAAGCCAGCCAGGTACTCCGGCACCCGCTCTCTCAGCTGCGTCTCCGTACCTCAGCTTTTTGCAGCTCCTCTGGGCCTCTGTGAGCCCCTCTCTTTCCCTCTAGTTGTAGAACTTCCACTCAGCCAGCTTTCCTGTGGTTCTGGATGATGTCCGTTCTGTCTTTTAGTTGTAGTTTTGAAATTGTTGTGCGAGGCAGCAGTGTAGGTGTTTACCTATGCCGCCATCTTGGATTTCCTCCTTTTTTCTTTTTTTAAGAAAAAGAATTAAAAGGCATACAAATTGAAGTAAAATTTGTTTGCAGATAACATACTACATACAGAAAATTATAAGGATTCCACCACAAATCTGCAGGATAAACTGACTGTGACAAGGGCTGTGAAGAGATGACACTGGATGGTGGATTGTAGCGGCCTGGGTTTGTGCCAAGGCCTCACACTGATCAAAAGAAGCCAGTTGTGCAATCTCAGGTGGTGGGAATGGAGGCATAGAGCACTTGAGGTGCCTGAGAGATTGCCCAGTGACGCTGATGGACCTGCTACTGAGTGAGGCTAGAAAGATATCGATGACATTTAGGAAGAGGGCACAGGTCCATGGCATGTGAAAGGAGGCAGAGGAACAGCTGGAAAGTGTTTCCATCGGGGAAGCTCAGATGCTATAATGGAAATCAGAGGTTTATGTTCTCATTAAACTAGAGCAACCAGATCATATCTGCATCCAACTTCGTGTCAGCCCAGCGATCAAGCTCTAGGCCTGAATGAAACCAAAAAATAAAAGGTGCATTTTTATTTTATTTTATTTATTTTTTACTTTTTAAAATATATTTTTATTGATTTTTTACAGAGAGGAAGGGAGAGAGTTAGAAACATCAATGAGAGAGAGACATCGATTAAGCTGCCTCCTGTACACTGGAGATGTGCCCGCAACCAAGGTACATGCCCTTGACTGGAATCGAACCTGGGACCTTCCAATCCTCAGGCTGACGCTCTATCCACTGAGCCAAACCAGTTTCGGCAAAAGGTGCATTTTTAAAAAAGTCCTTTTATTGTTTATTTTTCCTGCAGCAACTTTCCTCTGATTTAAAATCGTGTGATTTCAGTGAAATATGATCCTTACATTTCTGATTCATTTACTGATCAACTAATGATTGTAAAAATTGCTTTGAAATGACATTTTGCACAAAGTTAAAAAAGTGATTCTACCAAAATACTGTTAGAACTAATAAATTTATAAAGTAGCAGGATCTACAAGTAATACTCAGTAATCAGTAGCATTTTTATATACCACTTATGAAATACCAGAAAGGGAAATTGAGAAAATCCCATTTACAGTTGCATTGAAAAGAATCTAATGCCTAGAAATAAATTTTAACAATGTGGTAAAAGACCTGTATTTGGAAAAGTAAGGTATCAAAAAAGGTTAAAAAAGTTTTTTTGGAAGGCTATTCCATGTTCACAGATAAGAATAAACATCTTAAAATGTCCATACTATCCAAAGCAATCTACAGATTCAATGCAATCCCTATGAAAATGCCAATGACATTTTTTTTCACAGAAGTAGAACAAGTAATCCCAAAATTTATGTGGAGCCACAAAGATTCTGAGTAACCAAAGCCATCTTGAGAAAGAACAAAGTTGGAGGTATTATGCTCCTGATAGCAAACTATACTACAAGCTATCTTAATCAAAACTGCATGGTACTCACAGAAACAGACATAGATCAATGGATCCGAATTGAAAGCCCAGAAATAAACCCATGCCTGTGTGATCAATGTATCTGTGACAAAGGAGACTAGAATATACAAATGTAAAGACAACTTCTTTAATAAATGATGTTGGGAAAACTGGAGAGAGACATTTTAAAAAGGGCAACTAGACTACCTTTTTTCACCATATACAAAATGGATTAATTACTTAAATGTAAGACAAACCATAAAACTGGAAGAAAGCAGGCAGTAAAGTCTTTGACATTGCTTTTAGCAACATATTTTTTTGAATATATTTCTCTAGGCAAGAAAAAATAAACACATGGGACTACATCAAACTAAAAGGTTTTTTGAAAAAATAAACACATGGGACTACATCAAACTTAAAGGAAAACCATCAGTATAATGAAAAGACAACCTACTTTTGGATGGAAGATATTTTCCAATGATACATCTGATAGAGGATTAATAACCAAAATACATAAGGGACTCATAAAATGTAATACCAAAAAAAGCAAACTGACTGAAAAAGACACAGGACCTGAACAGATATATAAAAATATATTAAAAAGTTATATAAAAATACACATTGAAAAGATGCTCAACATCACTAATCAGGGAAATTCAAATTAAAACTTTAATGAGATTACCTCACACCTGTCAGAATAGCTATCATTAATAAATCAATAACCAGCAAGTTTGTTGGGAATGGGAAGAAAAGGGAATTCTTGTGCACTATTGCTGAGATTGTAAATTGGTGTAGCCACTGTAGAAAACTTTTTTTTTTTAAAGTCCTTTTATTGTTTGTTTTTCCTACAGCAACTTTCCTCTGATTTAAAATCGTGTGATTTCAGTGAAATATGATCCTTATGTTTCTGATTAATTTACTGATCAACTAATGATTGTAAAAATTGCTTTGAAATGACCTTTAGCACAAAGTTAAAAAATGATTCTACCAAAATACTATTAGAACTAATAAATTTATAAAGTAGCAGGATCTATAATTAATACTTTTGTCTGTCGTCCTTCAGATTTGACTTACTTCTGAACACGTGTGCCGGTTAATGCGGATTTTGTAATCAAAGGAAACATGATAATTTCAAGAAAAACATCAGTATGCAGGTTCCTCAAAAATTAAAAATAGAATTGCCATATGAGCCAGTAATTCCACTTTAGGATATTTATATGAAGAAATTGGAAACACTAATTTTGAAGAGATATGCACTCCTATGTTCATTACGGCATTATTTACAATTGTCAAGATATGGATAGAGGAATGCGAAAAGAT